>JACXGI010001707.1:0-43261 GCA_016801175.1 Esox masquinongy
GCATGAAAGCTGCGCATGGGACGCACTTGGACTTTCCAGCATGACAATGACCCTAAGCACAAGGCCAAGTAGACCCTCCAGTAGTTACAGCAGAAAAAGGTGAAGGTTCTGGAGTGGCCATCACAGTCTCCTGACCTTAATATCATCGAGCCACTCTGAGGAGATCTCAAACATGCAGTTCATACAAGACGACCAAAGACTGCATGACCTGGAGGCATTTTGCCAAGATGAATGGGCAGCTATACCACCTGCAAGACTTCGAGGCCTCATAGACAACTATTACAAAAGACTGCACGCTGTCATTGACGATAAAGGGGGCAATACACAGTATTAAGAACTAAGGATATTCAGACTTTTGAACTGGGGTCAGTTCATTCTTTTCTTTGTTGCCATGTTTTGTTTTATGATTGTGCCATTCTGTTATAACCTACAGTTGAATATGAATCCCATAAGAAATAAGACGTGTTTTGCTTGCTCACTCGTGTTTTCTTTACAAATGGTACATATATTACCAATTCTCCAAGGGTATGCAAACTTTTGAGCACAACTGTATTTTTTTTCTCTTGGATATTAACCTTCCTTTTTCCTGAAGAAATTCAATAAGATCATTACAATTAAGACAAAAAAGAGTAAATCAATGAAAACAAAATTGCAAATTATAATACATGAAAATATATGTATTTGTATCTATCCTTAGGCCCTCTCTGAGGGCGTAGAGGGCTCTGACAGTTCCCCACTGAGAAACAGTATCATTGTGTATTCCATATACGGCCACAATGATGTGATTTTAGTCCCATCGTCACAGACAAGCCTTTGGATTGGGGAAATCTTAATCAGTTTGAAGTGGTCTATTCACAGAGCCGTTTGCAGACAAGTATAAGTGAGGAGGCGTATGATTTTCATAGGGGGGGTTTATTATTGTTGGAGGGACATATCATTGTTGGAGGGGCGGGGCAATGCAGCTATTCCGCAGCATGAATAGAGAAGGAAGCAAAACAGAAAATCCAGCATTCTGTCCAACCAACAAGCTGACCACAAAACTTCTGCATAGAATAACTGATTTAGGTCTACATTTGATTTGTAGTTTTAACGTTACCACTGACTATTAAACTAAGATATATTTCATAGTCATATTATGAATGCCAACAAACAGAAAATACATCCCTCCAATCAACTGGAGATTAGGTTTAATTTGTGGATACAGTAAACTTTGTGAAGTTAAATTCAATGTGTTTTAATGAGAAGAGGGACCCCACCACCCTCCCACCCCGGCTTTGCCAAAGTATGACCTTTTGCTCAGCCCTATGGAATTTACATATCTGCTGTACACTTTCCTGTAAATAGCTGAAAAATAAACCTTTTTAGCTAAATATTTTTATGCTATTCCCTGCCAAAATGTCATATGTACGTAGCAAATCTGTGATGTTTTGTTGGCACATTGTTCCTTATTACTAAAATAAATATGGATGATGCACAAACCAGTGGCAGCTCATTATTGGCAGTGTAGTAGAAACAATGCCAAATGGTAACAGAATTTCTGTTTTTATATCAACAGACATGTATTGTGGTATGCACGTGGCATGCATGAGTTTAGTTCACAGCATAGACATCAACAAATGGAATATTGACTGCCAAATTGTAAACTTTTCTGCCATATTGGAGAGTTTTCAGCTGTTAAAGTCTCCAGCAGGTAGAACATCATTACAGCAAATGGCTTGAGCAGAAAAAATCAATTCGCAAAAATCAATTTGGAGGCCAGAAAAGGGCAGCTATAAAAAAATGTATAGGTCTAATATTGTTTCTAAATACGTTCGGTCTCGTTGTAGACATTCAAGAGTCAGGATGCAAACTGGTAAGGGGCAAAAACTTTACTGCTTATTTTCAGATTTGTATTGTCACAATAATTATATTTCTAATTTTATTGCAGAAATCATTATACCTGCTTTTTATTATTCTGTCCAACGACATCACCCAAGACACCATTTCACATATTTGATCTTTCTGCACATTTGCTTGAAAAAAACTGTCCTAATTACAACACATGGAATATAACTTGACTTCAAGTGGATGCATGTACTTTAAATATTCTAACATTGTCTTAACTGTAGCCATTCATATAAGTAGCCCTGTGGCTTGAAAGACCACTGTGATATGAATCTGGCTCTGAAATAGTTTTTCATATTCCCTTATGTGGAGGCATTTCGTGCTCCGTCAATAAGGTTTTCTCTTTGATCTTACACAATTGACATAGATGGACGGCTCTGTGATTAAAACAGGAAACTGTTTTTTTACTGAAACTTATTGAGGGACAGATTTAATCGCTTCACAGGCCGGGGGCCCCCCTCTGTTATATGCCATATGGGCTGGCTCCAAAGAGATCGCTATTCAGATTAAAACAATTAATTTAACAACGGGAATGCAGACAGCAACGTTTGTAGAAACATCCTTTGTTGTAAACCAATTGCTAGACTTTGAAGCAAATGGAAAAACTGCCTAGATGCTTTTCAGAGGTGATGACATTTATTAATGGCCCTGGTAACGCTGATTAGACAGTGGATGTGCAGTGATCTTTAAAAACTGAACAAACATCATATCTTGCAACATAAGACCTGTGATAAGCCCTTTTTTTATTATTGCTTAGAAGAACAATGACACACACTCTGATTAAATAATTACTACCTTGGACATCTGCATTTCTCTGTCACCACTCACATCCCAAGGTTTTATTTAAACCATAGTATGGCATTACAAGAAACGCACCCTCCCCAGTATCATTTAAACCTAGTAACCACCTTCGCCTGTCTGCAATAAGCCTAAGGGAGAACTAGTGTCCTTGTGATTTTTCCTCTCAACTATCAGTCAACATCCACTTTTCTTTCTTATCTGTTAACTCTTTAAGTTAAACCTGTAATGTTAACAGAATAAATTGCATTATGTTTGTTGAGATCAAATCTCAGATCTTAAAGTCTCCACATTTTTAATTTAGTTTGTGTTGACACAGATCACTATCTGCTATCACTTGTCTCTTATCTTAGAGTGATGGAATGGAATCTCACAGGCTGCGGCATGGCAACCAGGTGGATATATAGGTGATTCTGTAGCAACCTATCTGTCACAGTGTGGAAACGCCTTATCAGTCATCAGCCAAGGACATTTTTAACCTGATTTCACCCGTGTTACTATTTATGGAAGGTTTTTTCTTATACAAAGCTTGGTGCATCACCTCTAGGCCTGTGTGTTGAAGTAACAAAGTGAGGGGTTGACATCAACATCTAAATTAATGATTATCATTAGGCATAATGAAATTGAATGTGTTTACAGCTATATTGTTTCAAATTTGTAATGGTAATTCGGGATTAGTCTTGAGAGACAATGCTCTCCATCTAAAGTCTTTTATTTATCAAATGCACCGAATAGCATAGCGTCAGTCTGAACCATGAAATTCTTGTGACATGGCATGCAACATCTACACCGTAGGCATTAAGAAATATATAAAGCAAAAATAAAAAGTTATACATAATAGAGACTAGCAGTAATTCCATAGAATGTAGAAATGGGAATATGGACAGTATGAAAAGAAATCTGAAATATTATAAATGTAAGTGTTGTAGTGCCTATAAATGGATACATAAAAATGTGCTGATGTACATAAAAAGTGACCAGAGTATATGAAGTGTTCATATGATCAATAGATCAATGTTGCTAGTTGAGAAGTCATATGGCCTGGGGGAAAACACTGTTTGTGAGTCTGGAAGTGTGTGTCCTGATGCTCCGGTAACATCTACCAGAAGACAGCAGCGTTAACAGACCATAGCCTGGGTGGCTGTAGTCTTTTATGTTGTTCTGTGCTTTCCTAAGGCATCGTTTATGGTAGATGCCTTGCTGGGAAGGAACTTCACCACCCGCTGGAGGGCCTTGCAGTCAGTAGCGGAGCGGCTGCCGTACCAGGCAATAATGCAGCCTGAGAGTGAGGGACAGGAGGGGACTGAGTACGCAGCCCAGGGGGGCTCCGATGCTCAGGGTCAGTGCAGAGGAGGTAATGTTGCCTATTCTCACCACCTGGGGTCTGCTCGTCAGGAAGTCCAGGATCCAGTTGCAGAGGGAGGTGTTAAGTCCCAGGGTCCTGAACTTAGGAATAAGCTTAGCGGTCACAACAGTGTTGAATGCAGAGTTCTAGTCCACAAACAGCATCCTCATGTATTTGTTACACTTTTCCAGGTGGGAGAGGGCGGTGTGTGTTGTCAGGGCGATGGCATGGTCTGTAGATCTGTTGGGGCGGTATGCAAATTGAAGGGGTCCAAGGTGTCAGGAAAGGTTGAGCAGATGTGGGTTCTGACCAGCTGCTCGAAGCACTTCATGATGATGGAGGTCAGTGATACCGGGCAGTAGTCATTCAGGCAGGTGATGGAAGATTTCTTTGGTATGGGGACAATGGTCGTCTGTTTGAAGCAGGTGGGGCCTACAGACAGAGACAGGGAGAGGTTGAATATAGAGGTGAAAACCTCCGCTAGCTGGTCAGTGCACCCCCTGAGGACACGGTCTGCAATGCCATCTGGCCCGGGTGACTTCCAAGCTTTGACAGTGAAGACGTGAACCTGGATAATGAACACTTGTGGGAAGATGTATCTTGGGATGACAAGGAGAACACAGACTTCCTGAAATCCAGACAGAGACTCTCGTGTTTTGCTCACTCCCTACAGCTAGTGATACACGATGGAATGAAAGAAATCAAGGCCATTTCACTAACCATCGCCAAGACATCAAGATTCACTACACTGCCACATAGCAGCACTCCATTTAAAGAAGGGTTTTAGGCTGTGTTTGGAATGGGAAAGTCTGTTCCCACAGCAAATGCCACTCGCTGGAATAGCACATTCAAACAAATCCAGGCCCTCACAGTACTTGACCACAAGGCTCTCACAGAAATGTGCATTGTGGACTTTGAAAATGTGTTTTTTACCTCCCGTGAATGGAACCAACTAAAAGATTTGAGTGCTGTTCTTTCACCTTTCTCTGAGGCAACTGAACTTACAGAAGGAGAGAAGTCTGTCACAATCAGTATGGTGGTTCCTACAGTCTTGGATCTAAACACTCACCTGGTCCAGATGGAGCAGGTCAAGAGGTCAGTGCCGACCAATAGCCAGGGCGCTATGACAGTCCTTATTAAAAAGATTCTCACGAATCTTTGTGAGAACAAAAATGGCCAAGAAGGGTGAGAGAGAGGAGCCTTTTGGCCATGATGTGTACTTTCTTGCTGCCATGCTGGATCCACAGTTTGGCCTCAGCTGGATTGATCTTGATGTGTCCAACAATGAAAATGCAACATCGCAAAATAAGTTTTGAGAAGATCTGAAGAGAACACTCATAGGTGAATGAATTAGTTAGCCTAAGTGTATCTTTGTCTACCTCCAGCCAACAACCATCATTGAGCTTTCAAATACCAGAACTGCTACAGTAGTTGCTAGGCAATACAACACTATTTAATACCCAACCACTCAACTGTTTTGTTGTTTAATGTTTTTCAGACACCTTGCTTGCTGAAGTTGAGACCATGGTGGATGCAGAGACGCTATAGAATTTGGTAGCAGAAACAGATTCACCCAAGGATTCTCCCCCGTCCAAATGTCCTCGGCTCCTTGCTCGTTATCAAGGCCACCGAAACCAGTGCCACTCAACCCGTGATGCAAGCATCTCAAGTCAGATAAGGAAATACTTTGATGTCATTCAGGATTCTGCGATAGATTCTGCATTAACCTTCTGGGCTAAAAACAAAGACCGATTTCCACAGCTTGGCAACTAAGGTCTTGTCAATCCCTGCCTCCTCCGCACCGGTAGAGAGGGTTTTTAGTAGAGGGGGGCTTATCTTGAGACCCCACCGTGCTTCTTTAGGTCATAAAATGGTCACTGCACTTATTTTTCTGAAATGCAACCATGGTCTTTTGTAGTTAATCTCTGGAAACTACCCAATGTTCACTTTCCTCAAGTAACTTTACTGGCTTTATAATTAAAATATAAGAATTACAACATATAGTGCCTTTGGAAAGTATTCAGACCCCTTCACTATATCCGCATTTTGTTGTATATTAGATTTAATTTATAAATAATAAAAAAATCCATCAATCTACACACAGTAACATATAATTACATAGCATTTGTGCTAATTTATTTACAAAATGTTGGCTTTATATGATTTCAGTATACAGTATCTGAGAATGATAACATAAGATCAATTTAGTATTTTTATTGTTTGAAATTGCTTGTTGTAATATTTTCCCACGTGATTAAATGATCATTAATATAATGAAATTATTTGTTATCCCTTTGCTGTCTTGAAATCAGTACTGTTTGCAGTTGTGACAATTAATATAAATGATTGTTTTGGATATGATCACTATAAACTTTCAAGTAGTTATTTCTAGACCACATGAAGGGCTTTTGTTTTACGTATCTTATTTACTAATTATCACTCTGGGAGCCATTATGGCTTTCCTGTAGGAAATGTCTGTAAATGTACTGGGAATTTGTCTCTCTAGAGATTTTTTTGTACCCTAGAGGGCAATACGTCTTGGGTCAAGTCACATTGGTCATTTAACTAAAAACTGCTGATATTGCTGGTCAAAAGAACAATATAAAAATAACTGAATAGGTTTGTCTATTAGATGTAAGGCTCAATAAGTATTTTCCCCAATTGAAACTCCCTTTCTGCTAATTCCGTTTTCATGGGAAATGTTCCATTCGTCCAAAATATGAATACGAATATGAATGTACAATTTGAGGTCATATTATGGTGGTGAACTGATATATCTGAAATCACAGTCTCGAATTGGACTCGATTTGCTTCGGTCTCGTCTCGGTTTCGCCCCCCCTTCGGTCTTGGTCTTGACTCGGACTCGATTTGCTTCGGTCTTGGTCTTGACTTGGTCTCGCTTTAGGTGGTCTCGAACACAGCTCTGATCAGGTGGCTATTCGAGGCTACCCAAATACCCCTAAAATTCCCCTAAAAAATTCCCCCCTAAAAATACCCCTAAAATATTGCTAACTAAAGGTTATTGGAATGTTGTTGTAATGTTTTCTATTTTATACTTTTCACAATGTTATCATTCTTATGCTATTTAAAAACTGTAATGTTCTGTGATTGTTCCTGATTATGTGACGGTGTGAGTGTAACGAGTGCGTAAAAAGGAGGCAAAAAGGAAGGAAAACAAAAACAAGGAAGAACGATCAAAGATTCTCTTTACTTTTCTTAGACAATGAAGAAACAGCACCTCACGGTATCAGGCTATACAAACAATAGTCCTTGGGATGCAGTGGTGAAACAAACACATGTAAACACATCTAAATGGTGATGGGGAACAGGTGCGTCCTCGGGGAGAGCTGCTGCCATCAGTCTCCAGCCGGTGGTTAGTACACCGGTGAGGTGGAGCATCGGAGAGGAGGGAGCGCTGCCGTGCCACGCGGAGCAGACGTTACAGATTAGCTTGGTTTATTTGAATATATATTAATATTATTATTTAAATATTGCTATCAATAAACTTGTTATATTAGTTTCTAAGTTGTAATGATTTATATCATTAAATCTTCATCTACTTCTCTCCTATTCAACTGTGAAACAAGAACAGAAAAAGCATTTACCATCCAGAATTTACAGCAGTTTAGGAACTGCACCATCAATGTTTTCGGTGAACTTTTTACAAACATCTGCCATTCTGATCACATTGCAAACAAGATAATGTTATAGTATTTTTCTTCTACTTCTCAGCTATTCAGAAGTAACTTTTACCAACTCAAGATATTGCAACCGGAGTAACAATTAGGGATAGGACGAATGAAACTGAAGCTCCGAAGCATTGTTCAGTTTTCCAAGCTCTACTGTTTCAATGCAGTGTACTAGAAGCTCGTTTCAAAGTACAACAACACATGACCAATGATGTTCAAAGCTTCGGACATCACAAAATCACCTTTGAGTTACAACTGTTTTCAGAATGGCTGTTTTTAAACTGCGTGTATATAAGGTCAATTAATTCCGGTCACTTCGAGGGCTGTTAGTATGTGTTTCAGACAGGCATGCGATTGGAAATTTAGAGAGAAGTATTTGAAAGAGCAAGTTACTGTAGTTAAGAGAGTCATAAAATAGAGCTTGTAGTAGTAGTCATAGAACAGTAATTTGAGAGTTATACAAGAGAATAATTTAATTTTGTTGGTGAGCTAGTTATTTGAGAGTCATACAAAAGATTAGGTAATTTGAGAAGTAGACAAGATAATTATTAAGAGTGTTGCTTAGCTAGGCTCTTGGAAAAGGTATTAGGATAGTGTATTAGAGAGCAATGGAGAATTTGTGTGTGTGAATGTGTGTATATTTCTAACTGAAGGCCACACTATGTTTGAACAGTCTATGCGAGATCAGGAGTTGTGGACTCATTGGCTGGAATTGTGTGTTTTTTTTATGTTATTCATGTAATCATTATACACATTGCCAAACTACAGTGGCCAAGGTCTGTTTCTAGGCCCTCTGCAGTTAGTTGTGCCCCAAAAGGTCTACACATCCAAAAGTTAATATTGTTATCCGTTCTTGAAGCTTCAGTAGTTTAGTGGCTTAGATGCAAGATGGCTGACAATAGCATCTGAAAAATATTTTGGCATGATGAGATTACAGGTTCGAATCCCTGGTTAGGCATCTTTTTATTAATATTTGGTTTAAATAACTCACCTTTTAATAATAACAACAATCCATTTCTAATGGATACAGTTCTAATGGATTGCTTTTTAAGGACCAAACAATGCTTTATAAGTAGTACAAAATTAAGTTAGGAAAGAGTAATAACACAGCACACAAACACATTACGGAGGGAAAGAATACCGGTATTAGACAGGAAACAAGATGAGGGAAGGAGGTATGGGAGTGAATGAAAATGTTGACAACTTTACAGTTTCAAAGGGACATAATCATTTGATTGATGATGTCTGAAGCTTCGTTTGACCAAGTTCTTTTCAATTCAAAATGCAATACCCCACAGTGCACCAATGACCAAAGACGAAATACCAAATCAACATGTCTATTACTGTGGTGCAACCTTGTTAATCATATCACCCTTGTTGTGGGTGATATGATTTTGTTGAACAGAAAATGTCAGCCTTTCTTCGTCAACAAATTCCTGTTCTATTGAGCTTAGCCTTTTCAATGGTCTTTATTATTCATTCATCCGTACCATTACTTCGAATGCACCGATAAAGACTAAGGAAAGGGCTGGTGGCCGAGAACCCCACAAAAATATGTACCAATACGTCTAAACACACTACTCCAAAACAAATAAGGGAACACGTAATCATCACAGTATAACACCAAGTAAATTAAACTTCAGTTATCTGTCTGTCCAGTTAGGAAGCATAAGCGATTGTGAATCAAGGTCACCTGTTTTGGTGCAAATGAAAGTGACAACAGGTGCACTGGAAAGACAACAGCAAGACAACCCCCAAAAAGGGAATGGTTTGCAGGTGGTGGCCATAGACAATTGCTTTCTCCATATCCTTCCTGATTCTTCTCTAGTTTTGCGTTTTGCTGGTACCCTTGTCACTACTGGTATCATCGGGCGATACCTGCAGCCCATTCAGGTTGCACAGGTATTCCAGTTCCTCCAGGATGGCACATCCATACGTGCCATCGCAAGAAGGTTTGCTGTGTCTCCCAGTACAGTCAAGAGCATGGAGGAGATACCAAGAGATTGGCCGTTGCACGAGGAGAGCTGGACAGGGCTGTAGGGCATCAACCCAGCAGCAGGACCGGTATCTGCTCCTTTGTGCGAGGAGGAACAGAGGAGCACTACCAGAGCCCTACAAAATGACCTCCAGCGGGCTACTGGTGTGCATGTTTCTGACCAAACTGTCAGAAACAGAATACATGAGGGTGGCATGAGGGCCCACAGCCCAGCACCGTGCAGCTCGATTGGCATTCGCCAGAGGACACCACAAATCACCACAGGTCTGCCATTGGCACACTGTTCTCTTCACAGATGACAGCTGGTTCACACTGACCACGTAACAGACGTGGAAGAGTCTGGAGACACTGTGGTGAACGTTATGCTGCCTGCAACATCATCCAGCATGACCAGTTTGGCAAGGGTCAGTGATGGTCTTGGGAGGCATATCCATGTAGGGTCGCACAGACTTCCAAGTGCTTGCCAATGGTACCCTGACTGCTGTTAGGTACTGGTACAAAATCCTCAGACCCATCATCAGACCATAAGCTGGTGCAGTGGGCCCCGGGTTCCTCCTGGTGCTGGACAATGCCCAGCCTCATGAGGCCAGAGTATGTAGGCAGTTCCTGGATGACGAAGGCATTGATGCCATTGACTGGTCCTCATGTTCCCAGACCTGAATCCAATTGAGAACCTTTAGAACGTTACGTATCGGTGCATCCGACATCGCCAAGTAGTGCCACAGACTGTCCAGGAGCTCACTGATGCCCTGATCCAGGTCTGGAAGGATATCCCTAGGACACCATCTCACCATCCACCATCTCATGCCCAGATGTTGTCGGGAGTGCATACAGGCATGTAGGGGCCATACACACTACTGAGTCACATTTTGAGTTGCTGTGATGAAATTCACGCAAGTTGGAACAGTCTGTGGTTTCAATTGTTTACTTTGATTTTCAGTGCGAGTTTGAATACAGCCCTCAATCGGTTGGCGATTTTGGTTTCCATTTAACGTTGTTACAGTATGTACAGTACAGTAATATACAGTAAAGATTTGTTCATTGAGACCTGATGTGTGATTTTGGTGTTCCCTTAAATTTTTTGAGGAGTGTATAATACGTCTAAATGAAACATGTCATATTGCATTTTGTCCAGCAGATGTCTCTGCTGTGTACTGTGTTTAAAAGCTTTGAGCAATGAAAGGCTTGGTTTCCCATCCCTAGTAACAATAGCTTTAACGTCTCGTAATATGTGGGACGCAGTTGCAGAGGTCAAGAAACAAAGGTCCTTTAATTGAAGAACATACAGAGAACATCCAGGAACATATGTTGGGAACAAGGAACATAGACGTCACACGAAACAATTATGGTCAAGAAACACTAGGACAGGAGGAACTTAGAAAGGGACATAATGAGGGCCAAATGAGATACAGGTGAAGACTAAACCAGACACAGGAGAAACCAATCAAAGAACATAGAAACTGAACAAACAGGCCCAAAATTCACTGAACATAGAAACATAACAGTCAGCATGGCACAGGACGTGATCGGCTGTTTTTACCAAACAGCTGTCGCTGGGAAAGTGGGTTAAACAAGTTAGACAAAAGGTTACTGAAGCTTACCAAATTTATGAGACTGTAACCTAAGTAACCACAGCAACAACCACAGCAGCAAATCTAATGTAATGTAATGTACTTTCAACATAAATATAACCTTCCAAACTACAGATACAACCACTTAAGTAACAATGCAATTTTTCTGTATCTTTTAATAAATAACTCCAATGTAATGCACTTGTCAAAACCTATACAAAGATATTGATGTATTTAAATGACACTTCTTAGCTCTTCACTTCTGAAATCAGAACAGAAATATCTTCTTCCAAACTAACGATACAGTAACTTTAATAACAATAGCAACACAATTTTTTGCTGCTTTTAATAAACCACTCCACTGTAAAACACAACAATTTAAAAAAAAATGTATAATTGTAAAACTTGAATACATTTAGTTGGTCTAATACTGTAAACGAACTGTGATACACTAAATACTTCTAATATTTCAAAGACACCAAACAGTTAAGTTAATGCTTTTACTTCTAAAACTCTGTTCTGATACATCAAAAGATTGTTGAATTCCAGCACTTCATATACTTCTTAAAATTTATTTATGTACCACCCAAGACTTTAGATCCTTGAAGCAAGCCTCAGTAACTTTACTTGTAAATCTAGTTTCTTCTTATAATTATTATTATTTAGCACTCTACTACATTTGTATAACTAGTGTAAATTTACCCTAAAACAGTATCTCTTGAACCTCTGAAACTACATAGACCACACCAACCTTGTTTCACATGTTTAGACTGTCAACTTTATATACTGAGACATGTTTTGACTATGATAACATAAAATTACATAAACTCCACTACCAACCACAACCTATTTTGAAAGTGTTGAAGCAGGCCCCAGTAACTTTTCTTGAAAAGTTAAAATGTAGTTGATTAATGTAATTTCTACCTGTATTTTCTATACAATACATTCTCTTTTTACCTATGACCTACACACACCATAACCCCTTCCTTTTAGGGGTGTGTCTCGTCATACAAATATCTGTAATTGTATCTGTTGTTTACAGTTGTTACTCATAATTGGTTGTACTTGTGATTGGGTGCATTATTGCAGCAGTACTCAGAACACTTCCCAGTGTGATTCTGATGTTCCCTCATTCACTCACATATTGTTTTAATTTAAAAATGAGCTAATGTGAAATTCATTACTTATTTTGGTAACACTTTCTGATAAGGGCACATGAACTACCATTAATGAATGCAGTAGTTAACATGAACGAATGATGAACAAAGACACAAAACAAATGGTTAATAATGATAACCCTTACTTTATTAATGATTTACAAATGCATTAACTAACAGAGCGTAGTGTCATTTGTTCATATTGAAACAGAATATAAACTCATGTTGTTAGTTAGTGATGGTTAATGTAGGATAATTTATCACTTAAGGGGACACAAAATAATTAACTAATGCTGAAGTATCCGTTATTATGGGTTTATAGCTATCCATGGTTCATTAGTTAGTGATTGTTAATGTAGGATAATTCATCACTTTACTTAAGGGGACACAAAATAATTAACTAATGGTGAAGTATCATTTATTAATGCTTTATTCCAACTCAATGGTTATTCGGTGGGCTTAAAGAGTATGAACTAATGATTTGTTGTTCGTTAGAATACTAGTGATAGCACATAATCCTCCCTTCAAGATTGACAGGATTAGC
This sequence comes from Esox masquinongy, assembly GCA_016801175.1. Taxonomy (NCBI): domain Eukaryota; kingdom Metazoa; phylum Chordata; class Actinopteri; order Esociformes; family Esocidae; genus Esox; species Esox masquinongy. The sequence continues at coordinate 12,985 of JACXGI010001707.1, forward strand.
TAAAAGTGTAGGCTATAAAGACAATTTGTGAAACAACCACTCTGGACACATGGACATAATGAAGGAAGAGATGAGTAATGTCTTTTCAGTAGAAGTGTAAACAGGCAAGTCTTATGCAAGAAATACAGTCACATTAATCAGTTTATCAAATTTAATTTTCTCATGCCATTTTTACATCAGAAATTTCACAAAGTTCTTATACAGCCGTAATGTTGTAAATGCCTTCATGTTCAGCTAGTACAATAAAAGCTACTGTAGTAAAAGGATTAGACAACTGCAAATTACCTTTATGTTAACAGGAATAGAACATGGCTGAGCAATCTCCAGTAGCAAAGTGCTAACCAAAACTAACAAACACTTGACTGGAGCTAGCAATAAGCTAACTGGAGCCAACTAATAACCAACTGAAGCCAAATAACAACAGGAACTAATTATTCACTTACCCTTACCCTAACCCTGCAAAGAGTATAAACAATGCAGTTACAAAATTAAATCATAGTAATCCTACGGATATTGTCAGGAGTGTTGTTTTCGAAAATAAAAATGTTCAGGAGTACAGTACAGTAACAAATTCGTGTTTTTTTAAAGGAAAGGCACCACCATCATGGCATTTTACATTCAACATGGATTTTCTGTCTAGTTCATAGTTAAATTATTATGCTTTTCCAACCCTCTACATACACTTAAGGCAAATTATCAAACTGTATCTACATTTCCAGTGTACATTACCGACCTGGAACACAGGATAAATGATGAGAAAGACCACATGGCTTTTCCTTCAAGAGTTATGAAAACACGCAGGTGTTTGGATCGTGTTCAGTCCCGACGCAACATGACCACGTCTCTCTGCCCCCTACTGGCCAACCGTTGTAAGTGTCCTTCAGTACATATAATGTAGCCGCATTTCAGACAAACAATACATAACCCCAAATGTGACCATACATTTTGTGTGTGTCCCACCAATTTGAAGATGCAAGTAGCCAGCCTACCTTATTAATAATGGTTACCACACTGTAATCACATTAACAAATTGGATTATCTTATGAATAATGTATATTACTTAGCCTATTGTTCATGCAAACAACTAGCTACATGAATGCATGTCCTGCATCAACATTAAAAAAAGTACAGTACAAACTGTGTGTTCCTGCAAAAAAAACGACATGAGTTTGTCCTGTGTCAACATGAACAAATTACACTACACACTGTTAGTTAATGCATTTGTAAATCATTAATAAAGTAAGGGTTATCATTATTAACTGTTTGTTCATGTCATTGTTCATTATTCGTTCATGTTAACTACTGTATTTGTTAATGGTAGTTCATGTACCTTTATCGGAAAGTGTTACCCTTAATTTTATAGCCCTTATATTAAAAATACATGCAAATCAATAATGCATGTCTGCTGCTACTTTTTGTTTGCAATGAGTTTGAGTCAAAACTGATCTCTTCTAACATAGCCAATGCAAAGTATTTGAAACCCATCATCACATAAGGGTGCCATGTAGGTGAAGAAAGAGGGATAGACTACTTCTCCAAAGAGAGACATATCGGATAGATCACTTGAGCACACTTGCCCCAAAAGATCTCAATGAAGTGTTTATTAGTAGGCCATAAATATGTAATTTTACATACAATACCCTTTTGACATTTAGACAGACATTAGATTTACGTTATAATACTGGTGTATTGTAATATTATCTTAGGGTGTGTTTATATTAGTATGTAAGTTTTTATGAAATTATGCAGTCATGATGTTTCCTTCATATCTACAGTGCTGCCTGAAAGTATGTGAACCGCTGTGCAATTGTGAATTTTTTTCGTGTTCTCCATAAAATATTTATTTAATCAGAACCAGTCTTTTTTATCTGATGTAAATGTTTTATATTTACCTATTCCATACATTGGTTCAGAGGAAATCATGTGTGTAGGAAAACAGCTAAATAAAAAAAAAACGACTGTTGGAGTAAGGTTCTTTTAGTTGTATGCAGTGTTGGGTTTTCACTAAACACAGGGGTTTTGATTATGACCAAAAATTACAATTTTGGACTGTCTAGAGAATGAACTTCCAGAAACCTTCAGGTTTGTCCAGGTGGTCTCTGGCATAATTAAAATGGGCAGTTTTTTTACATGAGAGGCTTCTTCCTAGCAACCCTCTCATGAATGTGGTTTTGTTTCAGTGTTGTTATTGTAGAAGCATGCACAGAAACCTAAGATGCAGCAAAGGTGGTCTGAAAATCTTCAAATGTTATGTTTGATTGGCGTTTATCTGATTTATTATTCTTTTGGCCTATTTTGGAGGACTGAGTTGCAGTCATGTTAAAAGCTCTCCATTTGTGAATGATTTGCCTCATAGTGGACTGATGGAGCTCAAATTTTTTTTTAAATGGTTGTATAGCCTTCCCCAGACTGATGGCCTCTGAGACCTCACAGTTTGGTGTGTTTTGCATTCACCTGTATAGGGAACACCAAACTGACCAGGTTTCTTGTCTCTATTTATCAGAGTCCCGTCCAAATTCTTTCCTAAAGATCCCTCCTTGGACTGGTTCGGTTGGTACCTACTGTGGATATAAAAAGTATACACACCCCTGTTAAAATGCCAGGTTTCTGTGATGTAAAAGAATGAGACAAAGATAAATCATGTCAGAACCTTTTCCACTTCTAATGTGACCTATAATGTGAACAATTAAATTGAAAAACAAACTGAAATCTTCGAGGGGGGAAAATGAAAAATAAACTCTTATAACTGGGGATGTGGCTGTGTTCAGAATTAACCAATCACATTCAAACTCATGTTAAATAGAAGTTATTACACACCTGCCATCATTTAAAGTGACTCTGATTAATCACAAATAAAGTTCAGCTGTTCTAGTAGGATTGTCCTGACATTTTCTTAGTTGCATCTCAGAGCAAAAGCCATGGTCCGCAGAGAGCTTCCAAAGCATCAGAGGGATCTCATTGTTGAAAGATATCAGTCAGGAGAAGGGTACAAAAGAATTTCCAAAGCATTAGATATACCATGGAACACAGTGAAGGCAGTCATCATCAAGTGGAAAAAATATGGCACAACAGAGACATTACCAAGAACTGGACGTCCCTCCAAAATTGATGAAAAGACGAGAAGAAAACTGGTCAGGGAGGCTTCCAAGAGGCCTACAGCAACATTAAAGGAACTACAGGAATTTCTGGCAAGTACTGGCTGTGTGCTACATGTGACAACAATCTCCCGTATTCTTCATATGAATGGGCTATGGGGTAGGGTGGCAAGACGGAAGCCTTTTCTTACAAAGAAAAACATCCAAGCCCGGCTGAAGTTTGCAAAAACAAACATCAAGGTTGAACTTTTTGGCCATAATTCCAAAAGGTATGTTTGGCGCAAAAACAACACTGCACATCACCCAAAGAACACCATACCCACAGTGAAGCATGGTGGTGGCAGCATCATGCTTTGGGGCTGTTTGTCTTCAGCTGGAACCGGGGCCTTAGTCAGGGTGGAGGGGATTATGAACAGTTCCAAATACCAGGCAATTTTGGCACAAAACCTTCAGGCATCCGTTAGAAAGCTGAAGATAAAGAGGAAGTTCACCTTTCAGCACAACAACGACCCAAAGCACACATCTAAATCCACAAAAGCATGGCTTCACCAGAAGATTAACATTTTGGAATGGCCCAGCCAGAGCCCAGACCTGTATCCAATTGAACATCTGTGGGGTGATCTGAAGAGGGCTGTGCACAGGAGATGTCCTTGCAATCTGACAGATTTGGAGCGCTTTTGCAAAGAAGAGTGGCCAAATATTGCCACATCAAGATGTGCCATGCTAAAAGACTCCTACCCAAAAAGACTGAGTGCTGTAATAAAATTTAAAAGTGCTTCAACAAAGTATTAGTTTAAGGGTGTGCACACTTATGCAACCAGGTTATTATAGTGTAAGTTTAATCAGAGACACTTTAAATGATGGCAGGTGTGTAATAACTTCTATTCAACATGAGTTTGAATGTGATTGGTTAATTCTGAACACAGCCACATCCCCAGTTATAAGAGTTTATTTTTCATTTTTCCCCCTCAAAGATTTCAGTTTGTTTTTCAATTGAATTGTTCACGTTATAGGTCACATTAAAGGTGGAAAAAGTTCTGACATGATTTATCTTTGTCTCATTCTTTTACATCACAAGAACCTGGCATTTTAACAGGGGTGTGTAGACTTTTTGTATCCACTGTAAATATTTACCGACCTGATTAGTCTTACATACTTGATTTAAAGAATGCAACTTGAGGCTCACTTATTTTTGCACCTGCACTAATTCCTGTGTCATTTTGTTTCTCTACAACACGCATGATGTCTTTTGAACCAACATATGGAATTTTTAGTGTAATAAAAATGTTATGGTGAATGCAAAAAAATCATAATTGCACAAGGTGTTCACATACAGTTTAATGAAAATATTTCTCTGTCACATTCAAAATTGTCAGAATTGTCTCTGTTTGAAATTAGAACTTCTTGCTAGAAAAACTACAGATCCACAAATAACAATTCAATAGCCATTTTTTGATAATACCCTGTTTTATTCTTTTTTATTCTGATGTTGAAATATATGTGTTGAATGTGGTCAGAGGTTCAAGAGATACTGTTTTAGCGTAAATTTATACTAGTTATACAAATGTAGTAGAGTGCTAAATAATAATAATTATAAGAAGAAACTAGATTTACAAGTAAAGTTACTGAGGCTTGCTTCAAGCATGTGATGTCTTCTAAATGAAAACATGTTAGTTTCTTGTTAGTTTATTTGCAATGGTGTAAACTTGGCTACGAAGAATGGATGAATAAAATGTAAAACATGCTACTACTCTGTTTGAAATAAAATGTCTTGCAAAAACAAATTAAATATGTTTTTGTGATTGCTATATTTAGTCAATAACTCACAGTTGGGGCAACCAGTAGGTCAGGACCCAAATACTGATTTAGACTTGCAGGAAATGTAAATTAGGTTGCCAAAAGGAATGGCTCTATTGGAAAGTAAAGAATTTATGACCCTATCTTGTTTTCAAATGAACTTCTATCATTAACCTCACCCCTATTATTGTGCACAGCTCATTTGGGAACAAGTGTCTGGGAATGAAATTACTCTGCTGCATAATTATTCTACCTCTCCATCTGCTGACCACATGACATGAAATATCTCGCACAGTTGGGCCCCTGTATGAGTTTGAGCGCAGTACAAAAAGTGATTATTTTCCATACTGACAATGATAAAGACAATGCATAGAAATATACTGAACTTTGAACCTTAAATGCACATTGTTCTGTCTACTGCACACCTGACTAGACATTAGATAAAACATCTTTACATCATTACAATTTCTCATTAGTGGGCCTAAATTAATATCTGGAGCAAACAAGCATGGTCTGACCTTAACTACAGTAATTTTGATATTGATAACAATTGCCCGATTTTTTTCAAGTGGAAAGATTTTTTGTTGGGGAGTATGGTGCATTTTGAGCTTGACTAGCCCCCCTACCGCAATAAATAACAATCTAGCACTAAGTATTGTATTTCAAGCGTTCTGCTTACAATATAAATACAAGTGAGCTTTTTTTCTTTAATCTAAATAATAAGGGTGACAGGTAGATAGGTAAATGACTGGTATATACAGTTGTGGTCAAAAGTTTGCATAACTTTGGAGGATTGGTAATATATGTACCATTTGTAAAGAAAACATGAGTGAGCAGGCAAAAGCTGGAGGGTCAACTTGGCCTTGTGCTTAGGGTCATTGTCGTGCTGGAAAGTCCAAGAGCGTCTCATGCGCAGCTTTCGTGCAGAAGAATGCAAATTGTTTGCCAGTATTTTCTGATAACATGTTGCATTCATCTTGCCATCAATTTTCACAAGATTCCTCGTACCTTTAGAGCTCACACACCCCCAAAACTTCAGTGAGCCACCACCATGCTTCACAGTGGGGATAGTATTCTGTTCACTATAGGCCTTGTTGACCCCTCTCCAAACATAGCACTTATGGTTATGACCATAAAGCTCTATTTTGGTCTTGTCACTCCAAATTAGAGTGTGCCAGAAGCTGAGAAGCGTGTCAAGGTGTTATTGTAATATTGTAACCGGCATATTGTAACCGGGCTTTTTTGTGGCATTGGCACAGCAAAGGCTTCCTTCTGGCAACTCGACCATGCAGCTCATTTTTGTTCAAGTATCGTCGTATTGTGCTCCTTGAAACAACCACACTGTCTTTTTCCAGAGTTTTTCATAATGTAGTAGAATGTAGGGGCTTGGTAGTGTATTTGTAAAAGACATTGAACCATCTCCTAGCACAAGCACAAACTCTTTTTGAAGTAGGAACATGTGTATTGACATTAGTTTTAAATGGGTAGAAGCCTACTCTGCGACTTTATTGCCAAGAAAGGTACTCCGAAGACTTTTGCAATTGCCTTATAGACCTCTCATCACCTGATGAAATTAGACTCACCACTTGATGTCGAAGACCAGCACCACATTCTTCTTCTGACAACCTATTTCCCTATTCATAGGTTGTAATATGTCATGTGACATCTTAAACCCCCTGTAGCGGAGCATGTTGTCTCGCCAGTCGTTCTCCAAGTCTGCAACACCATGGAAACATTGTGAATTATGGGTACCTTTGGGTTATGAGATATTGACCTTCCGTAGCCTTTGGATAATGGTCAGGAGCACTGAGAGACCTTCACAAGGTCTTCGCCTAATCATCGGGAGAGAAAGTGAGTGCAGGCTAAGGATGGGTCTCTCCTAGTACAGTCCATAGCAAGACTTTAAACAAATCTACTTCACAAGGATGCGATCAGATTGATGTCAGCCTCATATTGATTGAGCAGCTCCTCAAAGACCTTGGAGGAGAGAAGAGGCTCAGTGTTTAGTTTTGGCAAGCTACTAAAGTGTCTCTGTGTGGCTACTCTTGTCTCGTCCTCCTGATAGATCTTTTTATTCCGTTTGTGGAGCTTAAGCTGGCTCCTGTCATCCCAAGCAGCTGATCCTCCAATTTGCAGCCTGCCTGCCTGCTTCCTTGTCCCCATCAGTATACATTGTCATTGCTGTGCGGGCTTAAAAATAATAAAGAGAGTCGCAGAGAATGGATCAGTGGGAAGAGTTGTTTAATTAATTATCTTGGTGGCTTGTAGATAAAATAAGTCTTAACTAATGCATAGGGCCTAAAAACTCTCTCTGCATGACAATGTATTATTTAAACCACTCTCTGTGGGCATTATCACAGAATATTTTCATATTATCTTTCAACACCTAAATGACTCTAATCAAAAAATAAGAGCCAATTACTTGTACTGTACAATATTTTATGCGGTAAATTTAGCATAGACTCGAATTATGGAATGTGAAACCATGGTAGAAGTGGAGGTACACAGCACACTACCCTCCACTTGTCATGATCTTTTTGGCTATTATCAAAACATTTGATAATGTTTTGATAATGGGCAGACCAAGCTAACTGCTATGTGATGTGACACATAGCTAACTGCTAGCTATGTGTCACACATAGCTGCTCCGGCGAGGCACCCAGTAGTGTGTTATGTGGGAATAAATGCTCAGTCTGAGATCGCTGTATGGGTGATGTGCCGCCCAGTAGGTTTACTCTCACCTAACAAGATGGCTGGTCCATCTTGCTCCTGTAAGGCACCCTGCTGTGTTTTATCTGAGAATAAATGCTCAGTAGAACCGCATGTCTGACTGTCGGGCGGAGCCGGTATCGACAGGGTATCAGATGGCGCTCCGCTGTACGACTTGGTGTCTGGCAGCGGTTTTGCAGGGTTGGGGGATGAGTACAGTGTACCTTGTTCACTGCCATGAAAACTGCATAATTAATATCAAAGGTATGTTATTGTGGTAGTATCGTATACACAATCATGTGATGGCAATGCGTCACCCTAAAGGAGCAAAGCCTAATGCCAAGACTTGCATATACGGGGCTGTACATAAGTTCTCCAATAAATGGTTAAATTCAAACGTGGTGTTTTCTGTCTGAACTGTGTGTAGTGGGATATTGCACCATTCTTCAAGAAAAAAAGTCTGAGGGATGAAAGAGGTGGAAATCTACTTCGCAATCTACACTCCAGAATATCCCATGAAGGTTCAATATTGTGCAGATCTGGTGATTGTGGAAACCATAGAAGACAACATTCGTATGTTCAGGAAACCACTCTTGAATTTGTTTAATAGTGTGTATAGGGGCATTATCATCCTAGAATATTGGAACATCAAGAGGAAACAATGTTTGCACTATAGGGTGCATCTGGTTCTGTGAAATGGCCTCAAATTCCTTGGCCGTTATACAGCTAATCCAGAGCAATCATTGGACACACTGATTCCTACGAGATGGCTGTTAAAGATCCCCCACCATTTTTAACAGTTGGAAGAAGACATTTTGGGATAAAGGCATCTTTCAGTAAGTTTCCAGAATTCTTATCTAACCTTGTAGTGATGGTAGATACTGTTCTAATTTTTGGTGATTTAAATTTTCATGTGGAAAATTATAACCCCCTTTCCAAAAATGTTGGGACGCTGTGTAAAATGTAAATAAAAACCGAATGCAATGATGTGCATATCATTTAAACCTTATTTTCAGTAGAAATAGTACAAAGACAACATATCAAATGTTAAAACTGAGACATTTTATTGTTTCTAGAAAAAATATGCCCATTTTGAATTTGATGCCAGCAACAAGTTTCAAAAAAGTTGGGACAGAGGCAACAAAAGACTGGAAAAGTTGTGTAATGCTAAACAACTAAATTGGTGGAATATCACACAAATAATTAGGTCAATTGGCAACAGGTCAGAAACATGATTGGGTATTAAAAGATCATTCCAGAGAGGCTAGGTCTGTCAGAAGTGAAATGGGGAAGGGTTCATCACTCTGTGAAAGACTGTGCGGGCAAATAGTGCAACAATTTAAGAATAATGTTTCTCAACGTGAATTTGGCTAAGGAACACTTCCGAAAACCATGGTCTGTCAACACAGGATGTCGCTGCATCCACAAAGGCAAGTTAAAACTCTACCATGCAAAGAAGAAACCATAAATAAACAAGATCCAGAACTGCCACCACCTTTTCTGGGCTCAAGCTCATTTAAGATGAACTGAGGAGAAGTGGAAAACTGTCCTGTGGTCTGAGGAAACAAAATTTGAAATTCATTTTGGGAATCACGGATGCCGTGTCTTCTGGACTAAAGAGGAGAGGGACCATCCAGCTTGTTATCAGCACACAGTTCAAAAGCCAGCGTCTGTGATGGTATGGGGGTGCATTAGTGCACATGGCATGGGTGACTTGCACATCTGTGAAGGCACCATTAATGCTGAACAATATATACAGGTTTTGGAGCTGCAATCCAGATAACGTCTTTTTCAGGGAAGGCCTTGCTTATTACAGCAAGACAATGACAAATCACATTCTGCATGGTTTTGGAGCATGTAAAAGAGTCTGAGTGCAGTCCAGACCTGTCACCCATTAAAAACATTTGGCGCATTATGAAACAAAAAATATGACAAAGGAGACCCCAAACTTTTGAGCAGCTGAAATCCTATATAAAGCAAGATTGGGAATACATTTCACTTTCAAAACTACAACAATTGGTCTCCTTAGTTCCCAAATGCTTGCGGAGTGTTGTTAAAAGAGAAGGTGATGCAACACAGCGGTAAACATGCTCCTATCCCAACTTTTTTGAAACGTGTTGCTGGCATCAAATTCAAATGGGCATTGTATTTTTCCAAAAACAATTAAATTTCTCAATTTCAACATTTGATATGTTGTCTTGTTACTATTTTCTATTGAATATAGGGATTGAATGATTTGCACATTGCATTTTGTTTTTCTTTACATTTTACACAGTGTCCCAACTTTTTTTGAAACGGGGTTGTACAATGCCACTATTGCCACTATCATACCTTAGACTTAGTCTTGTCACAGGGAATAGATCTAATATAATTTTTCCTCATAATCCTGGAAGATCAGACCACAGTCTTATTACGTTTACCATTATAACATGTAACCCACTTGCACCCCAAACAAAGAGATATAAAATCCATAATATATATTCTCTGACTACCAAAAGACTCAACGATGATAGAGTAAATAAATCTGTAAATAATTTGTTTGAGGATCTTAACTTAACACTTAATCTTAGATACAGTTGCACCACTAAAAATGAAAGAAATATGCAACAGAAAACTTCCCAGAAAACTCCCTGGTACACAGACAATACCTAAGCACTCAAGCAATCCTCCAGAAAGTTGGAGCAAAAGTGGCGCTCCAAGTTGGAATTATTTAGACTAGCCTGGATAGACAGTACAGTGCAATAGTGAAAAGCACACATATCTGATCAATCAGCATATTTCTCCAAACTAATTGAGGCAAACAAAAATAATGCAAAATTTATTTTAGACACAGTTGCAAAATTAACGAAAAAGCAATGATCAACAAGTGAAATGGGTCTTCACTTCAGCAGTGATGAATACATGAACTTCTTTGATGAAAAGTTCATTACCATTAGAAAACAGCTCAGGAGATGCATTAGGATTTCTTAACAAACAGCCGGGGGCAGGGCTTTCTCCCATAGAGCTCCACTACTGTGGAATGATCTGCCGATTACGGTTTGAGACGTAAACCTTTAAGTGTCTACTAAAAAGTAATATCTTCAGCAAGGTTTATAAGTCTGGCCCAGGGGTGTGAAGGTGAAAAGAAAGGCTTGGAGTTACAATCCACCCTTGCCAGACGGGCTCTCGTCTCCACTGGGATGTCCTCTCTCCAAATGCCACTGGAGAGATGGACATCGCAGTAGAGTCACTGGCTTACTGTGGTTCTCTGTTGCTGTCCTCATGCAATGAATTTTGGGCCCTATGAAGAAATTGCAGTTTACACCCCCTTAGCAACACTACTTGATGTTAGTGTTGCTAAGCTTCTTTCAGTTGAAACTGCAACAAATGATTGCTTGGAATAACTTTTAGTTGCCACTACATGTATATGAGCTCACCTTGTCTCACGTCCTCAGTAACACTATCAGGAGATGATGTGGGACCTGCTCCACTCTGTGGCTGTTTCTGAAACTAAGGGCCATGTGTTTCATGATCTTTAGCTTCTCTAGGTAATTTTGATATATATAATGTCACATGACCAGGGGTGGATCTTAAGGATTTTTTCAGGAAAAATGGTACTAGCCCTGTTTGGAACTGTACTTACAGTGTAAGGAACAGGGCTAGTAGTTTATAAACAAATGTTTTCTGTATATATTTTCCCAGTATTCATGTTTAGTTAGTCTATGCATAATATTATATATCCACTAGAATGAGAACTATTTTGTGAACTGAAAGTAACCCAAGAATAAATGTAAATAGGCAATGCATAATGCAAAAATGTATTTTTAATATTATTTAAACAGTGCATACAAAAAAACCCACATAACTACAGTGAACAAAACATTATTGGAGCTGACTTCACATATGTGAAGGATTAAGTGCCTACCATATCTAACACAAAATAAAATGTGGGCTACAATATTTTTTTTATAAATATCAACCGTATTAACTGCATTAATCCTGTCTTTTTATTGTCAAATGCACAAAATAACATAGTGTCGTTCTGAGCGGTGAAATTCTTATGACATGGCTCGCGACATCTACACAGTAAGAAATAAGTAAAATATAAATCAAAAAATAGAAATAGAAAAAAAGATATTCATAACAGTATAAACTAGCAGCAAATCCAAAGAGTGTAGAAAAGGGGTATATGGACAATATGAAAGAAATATTGAATAAAAATATAAGTGTAATAGTGCCTGTGAATGGTATACTGAAATATGCTAATGTACATTGAATGTGCATAGAAAGTCAACAGATGTCTACCAGACGGCAGCAGTGTGAACAGGCCATAGCCTGGGTGACTGCAGTCTTTTATGTTTCTTGCTTTCTTAAAGCATCGTGGTAGATGCCTGGCACGGAGGGGAGATGGTAACCGATAATGTGCCCAGCAAGTACGGCAGCGGAGCAGCTGCCATACCAGGCAGTAATGAAGCCTGAGAGGATGCTCTCAATATGGTGTACCTGTAAAAGTTTGTGAGAGTTTTTGCAGACATGCCAAACTTCTTGAGTCTCCTCAGGAAGTATAGGCATTTTTGGGCCGTTTTTACTGCAGAGTCTACTTGCCTGGACCAGGTGAGGTCATCTTTGATGAACACACAGAGGAACTTGAAGTTGGAGACTCTCCACTTCAGCTCCATCGATGTGTATGTGGGCGTGATCCTCTGCCGCTTCCTGAAGTCCACAATCATCTCCTTTGTCTTGCAGATGTTGAGAGAGAGGTTGCTGTCCTAGCCAGGTCCCTTACCTCCTCTTCGTAAGCGGTCTCATCATTGTTGGAGACGAGACCCAGGATGTTGGTGTTGTCCAAAAACATAAAGATGACGTTGGAGCTATGTGTGGCCACACAGTCATGTGTGAACAGGGAGTACAGGAGGGGACTGAGTACGCAGCCCTGGGGGGCTCCGATGCTCAGAGACAGCACAGACGAGGTGAGGTTGCCCATTCTCACCACCTGGTGTCTGCTTGTCAGGAAAACCAGGATCCAATTGCAAAGGGAGCTTAGGAACAAGCTTAGCAGGCACAATAGTGGTGAATGCAGAGCTGTAGTCCACGAACAGCATCCTCAAAGATGTGTTGCCTTTTTCCAGGTGGGAGAGGGCAGTGTGTGTCGTCAGGGCGATGGCATCATCCGTAGATCTATTGGGGCGGTATGCAAATTGAAGGGGTCCAAGGTGTCAGGGAGAGTGGAACAGGTGTGGGTTCTGCTGCTCGAAGCACTTTATGATGATGGAGGTCAAGTGTTACAGGGCAGTAGTTGTTCAGGCAGGTGATGGAAGGTTTCTTTGGTACAGGGACAATGGTGATCTGTTTGAAGCTGGTGGGGACTACAGACAGAGTCAGGGAAAGGTTGAATATAGAGGTGAAAACCTCCGCTAGCCGGTCGGTGCAGAGAACCTCCATTATTTTTTGGGATACAAAGTACAGTCACTCAACTGATTTATTCAGCCAATTTACATTTAGTTATGACACGAATTTCTTAGGAATAAAACATTGCAAACAAAAACAAATTTTCATTCCAAGCTTTTCGAGGGCCCTACCCCCGTTAGGGCACTGAGCAGTCTGTCCCACTTTTCCTCTCACTTCAACGCCCCTGAATGGGAGTGATCTCTGTGGGCGATACTTAGCCCTCTTTCAGGGTGGTTGCGGTTGATTGGCTTCCCTTTGGTTAGATGCTTGGCAAAGTGGGTAGAGTGACTTCCTGTTCCGTTTGAAGTTAGGAGGACATGAGCCCTCAGATCACACTCATAGCTGTCCCTGGTTGTCCTCCTAGTTGTGCTGCAGATCAAGTAGCTGACAAACCCATACGGAGGTAGGAAATAGAATGAAAGATGACTCAGACCATATTACTTTGTTCCATTGCACAGCAGTCCAGCTATTGTGCTCTTTACACCAAATTATGTGTCTTTGTGCATTGGCCCTGGATATAAGTGGTTTCCGACAACTGTAAAAGGTATATCTGTAAAAGGTGTTGATGTTTTGGGGTAGTATTGAGCGGCAGTAGTTCTTAGTTGTAATAACAAAGGTGAGAATACAGAGTCTAACAGAAGAAAGGCTAAATGAGGTTGGCAAATAAAGGTGCCATGGAGGTGTAGGTAGCCTTGATTCTGATCTAGCTTTAGGTCCCTGAGTGTTTAGATATATGATGAAGGATTTGGTGAGAGATTGCTACACTATGGCTGAATAGCTGGAAGCTCTGTGCAACGAAAGTCCTTTGAACAGTAATCCTATGAAAAATAGAGGAGAGCACCTTACTGGTACTCTAAAACAGGGCTTCTAAAAAAATGGTATTAGGCTGAGGATTATAATCAATTACTTACAGGACTGATCACACGCATTCTCCTGATTGGAAGCAGCACAGCAGCTGAGAGATTAAATAATTAATACCAAATCAAAGGCTTAGGACTGGAAGGTTCTGTCGTGCATTTTGTCCAATTTTTCCAAGTTATTGACAGTGCCTTATTCTATTTATTATTCAAACCAATGGGGATTTGGAACTTTGATGGCCCACTCCTGTCATCTGGCCACCCCATTCAAATTGCCAAGCTCTTCAAGAAACAGCTTTGCTTAAAAAAAACCCTCAAAAGTATTTTACCTTAATTTCCAATTTGTACTAAGGTACACTGATGAGCCAAAACATTATGAACACCTTCCTATTATCCTGTTGGTCCTCCACATACCGTCAAAATAGTGCCGACCCTGTCCGGTGGAATCTGGCACCAAGACATAAGCAGCAGACCCTTCCAGCCTTGTAAGGTGGAGTCGTCGTAGATCGGACTTGTTAGTCCAGCAAAGTATTTGATTTCCATTGTGCGGTGAGTGTGTTCAGCTCTTATGCCTGCAAAAGGTGGCTACTTTGATGAGTCAACAATTTAGATTAAATTAAGTCAAACAAAATGATTCCATTATTTCTTTCTTGTCTGTTTTTGTTCTATGTGTTGTATAACTTTTCACTGGTAGTGTGTATCGAGGAGGCACTGCAGCAGGGCTTAATTCATCCTTACACTTTTCCAGCCTCATTGAGTTTCTTTGAGGAGAAAAAGGACAGAGGCCTACATCCCTGTATTGATTATCATAGCCTGAAGAGTGCCACAGTGAAGTATTGTTATCCCCTGCCACTGGTACCCAGAGCAATAAAACAACTCCATGGAGCTGGCATTCACAAAATGTGTTGGAATATGGCGTTCAGTACTACTTTCTGCCATTATGAATGCCATATGGGTTGACAAACGCACCCTGCATGTTCCAGGCTTTTGTCAATGATGTCTTCTGGGACATGCTCGGCCGGTATATAGCTGTGTACATCGATGACATCCTAGTGTACCTCTCTACTATGATGCTGCCCATCTCACACATCCAGGCTGTTTTCAAAAGACTTCTGCAATACAAACTCTAAGCCAAGGCTAAGAAGGGCCAGTTCCACCAAACCACTGTCTCCTTCCTTGGGTATCGGATTATTCCCACAGGAGTTGAGACAATAAATTAAGTGTAATCAGGTCAGGGCCAGACCCCACCGCATCATCAAATCATCTGTGGTTTCATTTTGGTGGCAGTTGCAATAACAGCAATCCTCAAAGGGGGTCCACGAAAGCTTTCCCGGAATACTGAAGCGGAGACGGCATTCTATCTTCTCAAGGAGCAGTTCACTTTCGCCCCACATCCTGAAACACAGAGATTCTGCCATGCCGTTTGTAGTTGAGGTAGACGCTTCAAAGGTCTGTCACCCAGTCTGAACAAAAACTGTATGTTGTGAACTTCACAAACGTGGAATTTATGGCAGGGTTGCGCATTTGGAAAACGCTTGTATCCAAGGCCAATGCACAAAAATGCATAACTTGGTGTAAGGTGCACAAAGTCTGGACCCCTAAGCAATGGAAAAATATATATTTTTCCCTATTTCCTGTATCTGGATAGATTTATGTAAGGAGAAAGCCAAAGGATGCCTTCAGCCCATAATGTCTGCTGCCATCTGTTAAACATGGTGTGGGATCCGTAATGGTATGGGCAGCCATCTCGAGGGAGCCAATGATTGGGTCCAATGATTGCTCTGCATAGTTATTTAACAGCCTAGGAATTTGAGGCCATTTTAGAAGACCGGGTGACCAGATAGTTTGAAGGTGTATAGTTTCAGTATAAACAATTCGTGCTTTGAATTTATGTCAACTTGGTGTAAGTAAATGTGATGCGCTCTATCAAAATCAGTTGCAATTTTGGCAAGAAAATACGTTTTTCTGCAGTTTTTTTTGATTTAACTAAATACATGTCTAAGTAAAGAATATTTATATTTCAATATTTCAACTTTTCAAGCCTAAACTGTCAGTACCTTGTTTTTCAAATACATTTTTTTAGAACTGAAGGAACCGAAAAATGTAAATTCTGTCTTTATTTACATATTCTATGATTCTTCAGTATCTAATATAGCCATTTATAATTAAGTCCTACACTGTCCTTTCCTAGCCTATACTCTGTGTGTCCGGTCATGTTCTTTCATCAGAATGTTTATGTTACAAATGTTTATCTCTGGTCTGACTACAGAACCCAGGGTCATGCCTTAATCCCCCTATGCTGAATCCATGAGTACATCACTCTGTTTTACAATATGGTGTCAGGAGGCATAGATTAAAATGTGTCCCTAGATGATAAGGGGATCTATTCTGCAGGACTAGTCTTGGTATCTTCATGTTAGTAAACCAACCCCCACACCTTTAGTTTGGGGATATAAACCAGAGCGGAGTTTGGGGAAGGTCTCTTGCATTTTCATCACTCCTGCCTGCATCTTGAATCTCCGGAGAATGTTTATCTTGGATACTTGTATGTGATTGTAATATTCTCTTTATATATTAAATTAATTTGTTACATTAATTTATTGACTATTTGGAATTAATCTAAAACGGGTCAAAATACAGTTCCTTCCGAAGTACCGCCCGTTTATGATTTATATCATCACTGATATTTTAGGCTAAGTGCTCGAAATACTGACAGCTTTTAGTGTCAATCACTACAGAAGGCCACTCACTAATCTTTGTCAATGTGTTCCTGTTTAGAAGGATATAATAAAACCAGATGTTCCTTGGCCCTCCAGGACCAAAGTTGCCAAACCCTGCTTGGATTTGATATACTTTGATCATAGTACATTTGTCTCTCACAATATCACAATTATTACCTAATCAAAGCATACATAGCATTTTATTTGTGAAGAAACAAGATAGTATACATGGCACATAGAATAGTAGCCATAATGGCAGTGCACCGATGGTATACCATTGGTGGAAATGATGACTTGTTGGGGCAGGTCTGGCAGTTTTAACAAGCAGATATCTCTCAGTCTTTAATTAATTTAATTATACTTTGCAGCACATTATGGAACTTCGCAGTATATTATGAAACTTTGCAGGTGTTAATGAAACTTCACAGCACTTTATGAAACATTGCAGCCTATTATTTTGATTGCCGGTTCGGCCCCTTAAGGCCACCATAGTAAATCCGTGTATTTCTTGGTAACTCAGTTCCCACCTTTAAACCCTATACCACAATACAGAAAATGCAACAATATTCAGATTGAAGAACAATTAAAATTCCCTTTTGCCTATTTTAACACTCATATTTTGGTTTATATTCAAGTACTTTCTTAACACCTGATTTCAGATTGCGTGCACTACTTTTCATGGTTTCATTACACAATCACTGAGACTGCTATTACTGTGTAGGTACTGGCTTGCTTAGTCTTCAGAGAGGATGAAACATACGTGGAGGGTTGTTTCATGTCAACACATCTGTCAGTGCTGCTGCAAACAGTATTTGAAGAGACATGCTAAATGGGAGATGCATAAATAAATGGTACAACTGATGCAGTTTAAATTATATTCTGAATTGCTTGAGGTGATTTCACTGCAACAGAGCAAGTTGCTTTATGATGTTGTTTTAAATAGTTTTCAGCTCATAATTGTAAGCTCCCTGCACACTCAGCCTGTCTTTTCAGACTTCCTGATACAGGAGGAAAGGGAAAGGTTGAAGAAGGAAGAGGACAGTGAGAATGTGGGTAGGATGTTGTGAAGAAGGGGAATAAAGGGGAGAGGGATGGTAGAGTAAGGAAGAGGATTGTAGTTAATAAGATAATCACTCACCTGATATTCTAAAAGAGATTACATGTATTCTGGACTCTCCTGATTCCTTGCCTTTCCCTTATAGTTAGCACCATAGATACCCCCCTCATTGTCTTTGGCATGTTGGGCACCATGAATAGTACTCACTGGCTCTCTAGTGCTTTTGCTTATTTTCATTTTATGTTTCATATATCTTTTATTTAACAGAGATATAGGACTTTTGTGCATCACCCCAACTCTGTCATGGGGTTTTCTAAAATCAGCAAGATCAGACTTGAAGAACCATAAAGCAATAGGTTATTTTTTCCAGCATGCCGTGAATTCTGCTTCTGACTTTGAGCCTCTTGGCAGACAGATGGATCCTTTGCATAAAACGTTGCCTCATGCAATTTTGAGCTACACTGGAAAGCATGGCCAAATGCCAAAAAAATGAAAATTTGCATTCAAAAGGCCTACCACCCCATCCCACTGCATACAAGAAACATTAGTCAATTCTTTATCCAACATAATCTTAAACAGCATTCATGACTATACAAAAATATTAAGACTTAATGCAATTTTCTTTTCTTTTTTCTTCTCTATACCCTTCTTAGGACCAGACCTGTAATCGGCACAGGAAAAAGAGAGAGAGGTAGAGTGAAAGAACAAAAGACAGCCTTTTTGGTCTAATTAAAACAGATTAGTGAGCAGTCAGTCCATGGGCAAAATAAATAAATAATATACTCAAGGGGCACAGGTCAGGATATAATTGAGCAGTTGTACTGGTAATTACATTAAGTACTGTACCGTCCACTGAGCCCACACTACAGCGTTTTCACACATAATTCTTTGCTTGCTGTCTCTCTTTATTTCTCTCCTTCTTTCTCTAGCAAAAGGTGGAATGCCAGTTAATATAACACAGGCCGTTGGAAGCAATGTCCAAGACTGATGGCACTAGCAAGAATAATGAGGATTAGACTACGATTACTAAGAGAAATGAAAATAAAAGGGCTACAGTAGGAAATGAAAACCAATGGGTTTCTGGATAATTCGTTCGTCATTACTGGAATAGTGGAACATGCGCTTGGGAAATGGGAATTGATAGAATGACCAGGAGGGGATTTGTGCTGATTTTGTGTGTTTCAGTTTGGCCACACTGTATTGCCACAATATGTCTCTATCTGTGCTGCACATGTGCAATGGTCAATAGCAGGAATATGTTTTGACAAACTTGTCTGGATTCTTTTGTGTTGAGAGAACTTGGTCCACTGATGCCGAATATTTAGTTATGTGAACATTGGTCATTTGTTACTATAGAAGTAATGTTGGAAGCATTTTTCACAAATTCAAAATTGTCAAAAATCTATGATAGCACACTTCAGTCCCTTGGGCATTAATGTTTCTTGTGAGGAATTTGACCTATGTACCAAAGTAAAGTTGCCCAATTTGGAGGCTGGTTACAGTGCAAGTATGAGGTCAATTTGCAGAAGTTGTGGACCTTGGGTTTGTACTACCATGTACATGTTGGACCCATTGCGGCATTTTATCTTAGAGGAATTAGCAAAAAAGCTATTTTATGGTAGGAAAATATTAACAATGAAAGCTGCAAGTAGCATTGGACAGAATTCAGCTAAATGCTGCTATGGTCCATCTTTGCACTGAAAAATGCATTTGGACCATATGTGACAGAATTCAGGAACGGGGTCCTATCAAAAAATTTGAATTTGGCTTTGGTTTTAGGAAAGATAAGCTAGTTTTAAAGTTGATAATCTGCTCTACCTAGTTCTGAGAAAAAAGACTTAAAACATTTTCCTGGCTGGGGGCCGCAAGGCATTTCTATGTACCTGGGTGCTGCTGTTTCTGATTGTCCCCAATTAGAGGCAGCTGTCCCATATTGCCTCTAATTGGGGACCCTATTTAAGTTGCCCTTGTTTGCCCTCATTTGTGGATCATTGTTTGTGCCAGTTGTGGTGTGTCTCAACTGTTGTTTTCGTTCGTGCTCGAAAGAATAAAAGGATGTTGCCCTACTCTCGCTCTGCGCCTCGTGTCCTGCCTACCCTAAACCGTTACAGCTGATTTCTGTCCTGACCTTGGTTTTGGTCAAGGGCAAGTGATATCATGACCTCTTCATTGCAGAAATCACAGATCTTCTCAAAAAGATTTCTCTAGCTGTGTCCAGTCCAAGTGGTGCTTTTACAGGCAGGCCATCTCTGGGTCCCAACTGAGTCCGGATTCTGCTTGGCAACACCAGGTGCCAGAGTATCAAAGCAGTAAAACAGGAACATAGAAAAAATATTACAACCCCGGTTCTAAAGAGTTGGGACACTGTAAAATGTAAAGAAAAACAGAATGCAATGACGTGAAAATCATTTAAACCCGGTATTCAATAGAAAACAGTACAGAGACAACATATCAACAGTTGAAACTGAGAAATGTTATTGTTTCTTGAAAAATATATGCCCACTTTGAATTTGATGCCAGCAACACATTTCAAAAAAGCTGGGCCAAGGGCAACAAAAGACTGGAAAAAGTTATGTAATGCATATAAAACTGGTGGAACATCTCACAACTAATTAGATTAATTGGCAACAGGTCAGTAACATGATTGGATATTAAAAGAGCATCCCAGAGAGGATGAGTCTTTCAGAAGTAAAGATGGGGAGGGTTCACCACTCTGTGAAACACCATGCAGGAAAAATAAAGTTTTGTCTGCGAATACAATACGTTACTGCATCCACAAATGCACGTTAAAACTCTACCATGCAAATAAGAAACCATATATACACAAGATCCAGAAATGCTGCTGCCTCCTCTGGGCCCAAGCTCATTTAAAATGGACTGAGGCTAAGTGGAAAACTGTCCTATGGTCTGACAAATCAAAATTTGAAAGTATTTTTGGGAATCTCTCAGAAATGCACATTGATGACTCCAAAGCACCATTCAGGGGCAAACGTGCTGTGGCCTGCAATCAAGTGAAGGTCCAGACTGTGGAGCTTGTGCATTGTCCACCAGGCAAAATACCAGAGCATGAACTTGCTCCCTGTTTTGGCCACTGCAGTTGTCACAATTCAGGGCCACACTTGTTTCCCCAACTCCATAGTTGGTGAGAAAATGGTGCACATAGTTGAGGACTGCACTGATGCCTTTGCTCGATGACATGCCTTCATCAGTCAAGTAGTTCACTTGTTGGGGTATTCCTTCACAGCAGACACCAAAGAAACCACACTTGCATTGAGTTAAAAAGTAGATAGAACCAGGCTTGTGAGGGTCAAAAGGATAGTGCATCTGCAAAACAACAAAAAAACATTAGAAAAACTATACTTAATAATAGCGACTGATAGAGATAAATGAGTCAGTATGAGAACTGTGTCTGCTTCCCATGTACTGCTTACCTATTCAGCAAAATCAAAGCTGTAATGCATTCTTATGTGTTTGCTGGCTGGTTCAGTAGGACCCCCAGAAGTCAACTGGAGGTCTTGACAGGAGGTCTTGCAGTCAGCAACCCTCTCCTGGTAAATAGACTGATCAGTCTGAGCAAGCTAAAGATGCTGTTCTTTCTTCTTTAGCTTGGCTGATTTAACAGCATCTGGCAGATTGACATATCGGAAGACCTATTAGTTGTTCTTTTGGCACTACCTGCACAGATCTGACATGGGCTTAGTGCTTGAGATGTAGGGAAGCAACTTTCTCCACAGATTCCTGAAGAAACCCAGCCTGACTGCACATTGTTCTGGAAAATAAACACACAAAGAACACACAAAGAAAAAAAAGTGCAAATCATAATGTTGTTTTTTTCAACAAAATAATCAGGGTTGCAGAGACACCAGAACTGCTGCTTTTGTGACGTGATGGCAGCAGCAGTCTTTGTGTCCCTTTTTCTCTTGAAAAATTCAAGAGAAAAAGACAGATTAGAAAAAAGACTAGGCATAATCACACACACCGGGATGAATAACTGGTCAATCAGGTAGCTTATTATCAAACTAAGTGTCTTGCTCACTTTTGTGAAGACAATACAAACATAATAACTAGGCATAATGACACACACCTGGATGACTGACCGGTCAATCAGGTAGCTTATTATCAAACTAAGTGACTTGCTCACTTTTGAGAAGAAAAGCTAGTTACCCAGTGAACAAGCTAGAAACCAGGAAATGTTAGCTAGCTGGTAAGTTAATGTCGTTACCTAGCTAGTTAACATCAGTAGCTATAGCTAGATAACTAGCAATGCAAAGGACTTTGAGAACTTTCTGAAAAGGAATTCAGCTAGTTAGCAAACGTTAGACTTACCCGTATACATGTAGGAATGTTTTGCAGCAAATGGAATATCCTTTGATTACATATGAAGTCCTTTGCCATTTGCGTTTGGTCTGTTGACTTTGTTTACTACGCTGTGTGTTTTCGCTACAGTTCACACTCAAAGTTTTCAAAACTCCAAGAATCTGTGCATCTTTCATTGTCTCTGTCATGGATGCCATGGTTGCCCTTTGTTTGTAAATGTAATCCATGGACAGTTGTTTTATACAAGACGAGCCAGCATTTTCTTTTCGTCCATCTCCGCATTTGCAATGAAATGCCTGGATTTTGTCCATTTCCTTCTCAAACCCTGCTTGCACAGAACATTCCACTGATTCCATCACACAGTCAACTTCGTCAGTGACAATAACACTGTACATCTCAGTTCCTTCACCATCAGTTTCATCAGAAGAATCTGCAACGTCTCGTTCTCTGACAACGTTTTGAACAGTATCCAAATCTGGTATTTCCTCATCGTTGTCCGATTCATCTTCCGAGTCAGAGAGGGTCATAGCATCATTTTCCTCCAGAAATTATTCTCTCACAACTTGTTCTCACTCAGATTTGTTGACAACGTCAGCTAAATTCAGGGCAGTGATATGGTTGAGAGCTCTAGCAACACGTTCGCACTTGTCCATGTTTGAAATTCCTAGGATCACAGTGATACTGACGAAGTAGTACCACACGTTATGACAAAAGCCAGTGACTTGATAGACCAATCAGAACTCAGTATGTCAGCATGTCCAGCCATGTCAGCCAATTATGTCTAGCAGGAAAAGTCCTGTATTTTCCTGGTTAAACAAGGGTTTGAATTTTAAATTTAATTTGCGTTTACACTTCACATGCTAGTTTGTTATTTAGCCACATTAAAGTTCACATGTTCAAGAAGACATTTCTGGAAAAAAGACAAAATGTCCCAGAACATGTTTTTCTTCTTACAAATGGCTCTCCTGAAAAGTAGTTACATGCGACATAAGCCCAGTTTCCTGAATTCTGTCACAAATACACTATATGGCCAAAAGTATGTGGACACATGACCATCACACCCATATGAGCTTGTTTGACATCCCATTCCAAAACCATGTGTGTTAATATGAAGTTGCCCTCACTTTGCATCTGTAACAGCCACCACTCTTCTGAGAGGGCTTTCCACAAGATTTTGGAATGTCTCTGGGAATTTGTGCACATTCAGCCAAAAGAGCATTTGTGAGATCATGCACTGATGTTGGACGAGAAGGCCTTGCTCTCAATCGCCGTTCCAATTCATCCCAAAGGTGTTCACTGGGGTTGAGGTTGGGGCTCTGTGCAGGCCGCTCGAGTTCCACCACACCAATCTTGTCGAACCATGTCTTTATGGACCCCGCTTTTTGCACAGGGGCACAGTCATGCTGGAACAGGAAAGGGCCTTCCCCAAACTGTTGCCACAAAGTTGGAAGCACCCAGTTGTCTAAAATGTCTTTGTATCCTATAGCATTAAGATGACCCTTCACTGGATCTACGGTGCCTAGCCCAAACCCTGAAACACAGCCCCAGACCATTATTCTTCCTTCACCAAACATTACAGTAGGCAATATGCATTCTGGTAGGTAGCGTTCCCCTGGCATCCGCCACACCCAGATTCATCCATCAGACTGCCAGATAGTGAAGTGTGATTTATCACTTCAGAGAACATGTTTCCCGTCCAGTGGCGGCATGCTTTACACCACTCCAGCCGACACTTGGCATTGCGCATATTGATGTGAGGCTTGTGTACTTGGAAAACCATTACTTGAAGCTCCTGACGTACAGATCTTGTGCTGATGTTGCTTCCAGAGACAGTTTGGAGCTTATTATTTATAGACGATTTTTACATGCTTCAGCACTCGGCGGCCATGCTGTATGAGTTTGCATGGTCTGCCACTTCGTAACTAGGCTGTTGCTTCTCCTAGACGATTCCACTTCACAATTATAGCATTGACAGTTGACCGGGCCAGATCCAGTAGGGCACAAATTTCACAAACTGACTTGTGGCAAAGGTGGCATCCTATAACAGTGCTATGTTTAAAGTCACTGAGCTCTTCAGCAAAACCCATTGTACTGCCAATGTTTGTCTATGGGGATTTCATGGTTATATGCTGGACTTTATGCAACTGTGAGCATTGAGTGTGGCTGTCAAGGTTCATGGTATGTCCTGTCAAGGTTCTGAACATATGCAGCAAGTTGTATTATAATATGATTAATGGTGTTTCATTTATATGCATGCAAGTACAAAACCACACCGACTTGAAGGTTTATTGGTCAACAGCAGCAATGATTTTGGACATACTGGCCTGGTATATATACAAATGCCAGTCAAACCTCTGGACACACCTTGATGGGTATTTCTTTATTTTTACTATTTTCCACATCATAAAATAATAGTAAAGACAACAAAACTATGAAAAACCATATATGGAATCATGTAATAAGCAAATAATAAGCAAGGTTGGAACATACCATTGTGAGCAAGTGTGTTTTTTCCTGATAATATAGGTGTATTTTAGTTCTATACTCTTGTTAAAGAACACAACACAGAGAAATGGTACTTAGCTATCTTGTGCTTTATGAGGTACCGTATATCAAACAGCTGGTATCTATTATTGAGGGGCCTCAGTCAACCCGATAAGTGTGTGTGTGGAGCCAAGAACTCAAGAGGGGACACTATACCAGGCCATATAAGGTTAGGATGTAGAATACACGTATGTGATTGGAAGACAAGCAGATAGTGGAGGGGATGTGCTGAAGGTTTGTTCTAATATAAATATGCTGTTAAAGACAAATACATTTGGAGAACTTGTAAGAACTATGGAAGATCAACATCTTGGACTCATGCTAATAAAGAAGGTTCACCCCTGACTCCTGGTTTTATGATTTTGTTCATGGATCAAAAGTGGATGGACTCAAACAGTAGGTTCTTCAAAGTAGCCACCATTTGCCTTGATGACAGCTTTGCAGACTGCATTCTTTCAACCAGCTTCATTAAAACAATGTTTTTCACTGTCATAGTAAGCTTTTGGAATGCAATTTTCATGACTTTATTTTCTCTGGACTTATGTACTTTGTCAAATGTTGGTCATTCTAGAGTTATACAAACTGTTAAATTGTTAACAGATTATGATAGCAACATAAGCTTGGAGCCATAGCTACGCAACTAATATACACTGCTCAAAATAATTAAGGGAACACTTAAATCACACATCAGGTCTCGGTGAAGGAAATATATTAAAGAACAAAATCTTTACTTTACATTGTCTAATTCGCTGTGAACAAAATTACGTAACAACGATCAATGGAAACCAAACTCACCAACCGATTAAGGGATGGATTCAAACTCACACCGAAAATCTAAGTAAACAACTGAAATCACAGGCTGTTTCAACTTGCATGAATTTCATCACGTCAACTCATAATCTGACTCGGTAGTGTGTATGGCCCCCAAGGGTCTGTATGCACTCCAGACGAACGTCTAGGTAAGCTCATGAGGCGAAGGCGGATGGTGTCCTGGGGTATCTCCTCCCAGACCTGCAATTGGATTCACATAATAGTTTCTCAATTGGATTCAGGTCTGGGGAACGTGAGGGCCAGTCAATGGCATTAATGCCTTCATCATGCAGGAACTGCCTACACACTCTGGCCACATAAGGCCAGGCATTATCCCACACCAGGAGGAACCTAGGGCCCACTGCATCAGCGTACGGTCTGAGGATTTCATCCCGGTACCTAACAGAAGTCAGGGTACCATTGGCTAGCACGTGGAGTTCTGTGCGACCCTCCAAGGATATGCCTCCCCAGACCATCACTGACCCATCGCCAAACCGGTCATGCTGGATGATGTTGCAGGCAGCATAACGTTCACTACGACGTCTCCAGACTTTCACGTCTGTCACATGTGCTCAGTGTGAACCTGCATTCATCTGTGAAGAGAACTGGGCGCCAATGGCAGACCTGCCAATTCTGGTGTTCTCTGGCAAATGCCACTAGCAAAACGCCAAACTAGAGAAGAATCAGTCAAAAAGGATAAAGAGACAGCAATTGTCTGTGGCCACCACCTGCAAAACCATTCCTTTTTTGGGGGTTGTCTTGCTATTGCCTCTCCAGTGCACCTGCTGTCACTTTCATTTGCACCAAAACAGGTGACATTGATTCACAATCGCTTATGCTTCCTAAATGGACAGATTGATATCCCTAAAGTTTAATTGACTTGGTGTTATACTGTGATGATTACGTGATCCCTTAATTTTTTGGATTCAAAAGATCTGATTTTGAGATGACACCTTACTTCCTGGGGAATTACATGACAGTTTAAAGAAAAGAAAACACCCATTAGAGAAAGAACAGGGAAGTTGATTTAGTTTAATTTGCCCTTCCCTCTCTTTTTATTTCTTTCTTCATTCCGGAGTGGGTGAGAGTGGAGAACATTTCAGTTACTCAGCACAAGCCTCCTGCAGAGGGGGTGCTTGGGTAATGATCACCGAGGGCTAACTGTTAATTCATAGCAGATTGCAGCCATATTGTAGGAGGCAGAGACTTGTATTTTGATTTGTCCTCCCAATATTAACTTCTTTCCTGCCATTGGTCAACACTTTTGTCTATTTCGACAAGTTGACAGACAACATAGTCCAGTTCAAGCAGTTGTAGAAGCCATATACATAACAGCCAAGCACTTTAAACAGTGTTACTTTAACTTCAAGGATTTAGTGGCTTAGCTATGCTCACCCCTGTCTCAGAGTGTTAACGCTCATAACACACACAATTCAACTGATCAGCAGCACAAGACACGTGTTGGTCACATGAGACTTCTTAGAGATACGCAGCTAGTGCGAGTTGTTGCTATAACCAGAAAAAGGGCAATAAGTACATATACATTGCTAAAAGGAAGACTCACCTGTTGTAGCAGCCCTCTTGTTAGGGTGTGCAACAGACAGCTAATCTGCCCTTGAATGGATTGGAGAGACAATAGTGGGGGTGTCCAACAGCTGTGTCCTGATTGTAAACAGGGACAGACTAGGAATGAAAAATGGCCCTGGACATTATGACTCAGACTGGCTCAACAAAACCCCCCAGCGACACACAACCACACACACAACCCATGTCACACTTCTTGTAAAGATTACTGAACAATATTTATAACATTACATTTATTAAAATATATGTAAAATAGAACAAATGGAATGTGAAAAAGGTGCCCTTGAGAAATGTCTTTAGTAAAGTTGTTGAGCAGCAGAAGCATGAGATGGATAGATCTGATGTTACAATGATAGGAGCAGCTTCAAGTGAAGGGGGAATACAGTTAAGATGGAGGTCCAACAGCAGCTAGCAGCAAAGTTTTGTAACTGCAGGTACATATGGTTGTAGCCAAATAACAAGCTTCTGTTCATAGTGGTACATGAAACTTCCATACTCTTTGGGGAGTTTGGTATAAAATATTAACCCTTTAGACCCCAATAGAATTCTAGAATGCTGCTGTAGATTACTAAGAATTCTCAAAATCATATTTTCTCACACATTTCAAACAGATATAGCTCAAAAACTAAACAAAATTAAATTACAAGTTAACTTAGTTTTAAAGAGCACATCCTCTTCTTTAATTTGAGACCACATCCACTTCTTCTGCAAGCAAATCGCACATTTGCTACTACACACTTTCTCTAATAACCTCATAGACACTGGCAGAGAAGAGGGGTGTCTGGGTGCCACCCGAAAATTGAAGTTACTACTGGCAGTTTGATGCCGATTGACATCTCCTTTCACCTCTTGTTGAAAGGCACATTTAGTATTTTACATTCGGCTACGCATTTTTCAAATCAAGGACGACAGAATAATAACATTGTTTGCGAGATACAGAAGAAAAAGAATAAGACAAACATACAGAAGAAGAGAGAATATTTCCACAGCTCCACAAGATTTTTTCGCAATTGCCGAAAGCATCGTATTTGAAGTAGTGACGGGAAGTTAAACTCTTTTTACTGACTCGGATCTTGTCGAGCCGTTCAGTAAAAAGTTAGAATCTTTCGAGTCATTTCGTTCATTTGAGTCAGTAATGCCTACAGCATCGTTCATTTGAACAAAACAATCGTTCAATTGAACGATTAAACTGAACGAGTCAGACATTCACAAGTCTTTTTTACTTAGGCAAAGGCTTGATGTATGATTTCATGTGTTTATTATTACAATAAAAAAATCAACTACTACATTAGCCGAAGTATTTTAGACCCACCATGTGCCCAATTATCTGTTACAAACATGACTTTATAATGCTACTGTCTTGATCTATTTTTCTTTACGAACGTAAAAGTAACAGCATATTACGTGGTCCGGTAGAACTCCGCTGCCAGTCATTCAAATGAATGAAACAACAAAACCAATTAAACGACAAAACTGAAGGAGTCAGTCGTTCACGACACAAGTCTTTTTTACTTAGGCAAAGGCTCCATGGTTGTTTTCATCTGTGTTTTTCATGACATCAGTAATGAACTAAGTAATTATCATAGTCTGTGTTCAATTATCAGTTATAAATATGTCTTTATGATGTTCCAGTCTTGATCGATGTTTCTCTGCGAATGTACATAGACATTGATCGGAGAACTGAGTTGGAGGACCGGGTATGAAGCAAGTGATCATGTTGTAGAAATCCGCTGTCAAACGTTCGAATGAACGACACAATTGAACGAGCCACTAGAAAAAAGGACTTGTGAGTCCCGAGTCACTAAAAAGATTCATTCTAAATGAACGAATCATTCGCGGACTACAAATCACTATCATAGACTAACTAGATAGTAAGCTAGCTGCAGCAAGTAGTTGGGGTCGTTTCTATTTAACTGACATTGGTAGAAACAAGAACAGACTTCTAAGTTTGTATAAAACTAAACACTGCCTCTTTTTGACGAGAATGAGACAGGATTTGTGGTCTGCAAAATTTATTGGATCATAACAACATAATCATAAGGCACACAAATCTCAAGACATATTACTTTTTATAGATTATAAGTGAAAGTATGTGGCACATCTTTCGGCCGATTCAGGACATCATCATGATCAAGTGACAATGTCGTCAGCAAAGCACAACCACTTTTGGACAGCTCGTCACTTCAAAAGGGAAACACACATTTGCAGCCAAACTACTTTTCTATAGCCTGACAGACGAACCAAACTGGACAGTTAGTTGTCGAGTTAGCTATGGCAGTTTCCATTTTTGAATGAAATCGGAAGAAACATGAGCAAATATCCAACCAATTAGCTGACTACACCGCTAAATACATCAACGCTTTACATTACAAGATTGACATGCACGTGCACTGTTCCGGCGCGAATTCGCCTGCAAACACGTTGCTTTGACTCAGATGGCCACTTATGGGCGCTATGGGTGTTTGTTTTTCAGCAGGGGAGGGCTGTATTGATATCTCTTCGTGAACCTTTTTTTTTTAACTTAACACGAAACCAATCAAAATAATTTTTTATAAAATAAAAACACCTTATCATGAGCACTGTGGTAGCAGGCAACAGGTTTCTGTGGTGCAGCTGCAAAATAAATCAAACAACTCAATGCTAAATAAACACAGCACATTTTATTAACACAGAACTAACTCACCTGAGACACCAACAATCTCTGCCACCATCCTCCAAGCATAATTGCGCTTTTCCTCCAGTTGGTAGCAGAACATTTCACATGGAACAAATTTTACTTGCAGTTGCAGTACAACGAAGGACCAACAAGGAAGACCCTCCCTTGTTTATGAAAGACTACTTCCATTGGATAAACGCCTCACGTTAGCTGGATTCATTTGCATAAAATTCACCGTGGCCCAACCGCTGAATGAGCCGGAACAGCTAAAAGAGCTGTGCTGCCTTTCCAAGATGCTTTGTGAAAATGAATTGTATCCGTCCGGGATGGCAGGCACGCCGGAAAACAGTGGATGGCACCATGAGCAAACAACAATTCAACCTCCAAAGCTGATGGGTTCGCCTATCAAGCTTTCCTGACAGGTTTGCTATTGCCATCTAAAAGATAGTACCATTTCACAGCATCAAATATGGACAACATCAAACATTTATCCGCAGTTTATTTGCTATTCACCTCAATATCATCATTGCTTTCAAAGAACAAGAACTTTTCCAACTTCGTATCACCAAACACAGAAACAGTCTCTTCTAACGTAAAATGTCATGGCCAATTTGACGCTACCATTTTGAGTAAAGAAATGAATAAATAAAATGACAGCATACCCTTTTGTTGGTGTCTTATTAATGACAGCAACCAAGGGAATA
>JACXGI010001707.1:43361-86715 GCA_016801175.1 Esox masquinongy
GGGGGGGGGGGGGGGGGGGGGGGGGGGGGGGGGGCTAAGGTTCGCACCCATGGGAGAGAAAGCTAAGCTCTGACCTGGCAGTAGGCCTGAAGTCCACTCATCTGCGCCAGGTATTTATATTTTGCGCTGCATCGGCCCCAATTGTCAAGCGGCCCTCCGGGAAATCTCCCGGTTCTCCAGATGACCAGTCCGTGATTGGTTGGAGAACATGAAGGAAGAAATCCCTGAAGCAGACCTCAATCCTAGATGTGTGGTTGATCATCAGGGTAACTCCTTGTGTGATGAAGACTTTTTTCCAAAAATAAACTGGAAAAGACGTTCTAGGCCCGAGGGACCCAATGGCCAGCTCTCAAAACGGTAAGGAGCTAGCTAACATTAGCAAACAATTGTGTAAGGTAAGGCAAGTTTATTTCTATAGCACATTTCATACATAGTTGCAATGCAAAGTGCTTTATATTATTAAGCCTACAATGATAAAAACATCAGGCATACTAAATAATAAATTTAGCATAAAATGTATGTCCAAGTTAGCAAGGCAAACACCTCTTTATTAGCTAACCCAGTTCAGATTACTTTGATGAGAGGAATTTTTAGAATTTCTCATGTTGACTAATTGTCAAGTCCATAGCCAATGTCTTGTGATGAGATGATCTGTTTATAGTCAAAAGCCCTACCTTTGTCCATTGATTCAAGCAGCAAGCTAGATTGATATTTTACTGGACATAGCTAGTCAGGCAGGCATCTGATATCAGATAAATTTATTTTGTTGGCAACTATGTTTCTAACCACACACGTTACTTTTCTGTGGGCGGAACTAACATTCTAAACTCAGTTTCCCCCAGAGACAGATCTTGGAGCCGTAACTTAGCAACTGAAGTAGCCTAGCACATGTAATGCAGCTTCGTAAATAAATATGCCGAACACAAACGACAAGCCAGAGCTTGAGGACCGTCTTGTATTCTTCAGGTATCCTGTTTGGGAAAATGAAGGCTTTCCAGTTAAAGCTGCACTAGGTAGGATTTGTTCAGTAAAAAAACTCAAGTTTTGTTCCCTATAAACATGTTGTGTAAGCTAATGAGGCACTCTAAGTGTTGTTTAGCAGCACAAACAATTCAGTGCCAGTGAAATATCAATTTATTATTTTTGGAGCCTGCCGCTACTTTTCAGTCAATTCTGTTCCAACATTTCTGGTTCCAGCCAAGTGCCTTATGCGAGGCAAGCTTTCCTCCTTGGCTTATTTTATGAATGCACATTTTACCTGAATGATATATAAAGCTCCGAAAAAATTAAGAGACCACTGCACCTTTTTCTTTCCTTTCCAAAAAAATCGAAAAGGAAGGTTTTGAGTGAGGAACAGACAGGTTAAAATTAAGAGACCACTGCAAATTGAACGCTTCTGTTCCTCACTCAAATCTTTCCTTTTCAACTTTTTTGGAAAGGAAAGAAAAAGGTGCAGTGGTCTCTTAATTTTTTCCGGAGCTGTATATATATAGCATAAGTACGCCAAAGTACAGGGAGCGAAGTTCGCTTACTGTAAGAAACTATAATGGCAGCTAGAGACCAGGATGACAAACTGCCAATTCCTCCCTTGTCTACTACAGCATACTCTACGAAAACTGCAAAGAAGCGAAAGAAGACTTAGACTTGCTCTCAGTAGCTATATTAGCAACCAGGAACACTAAGCTAACATTAGCAAGGCTAAAAATAACATTGAACTCTGAGTTTGAGCTTTTTTTGGATCAGGTAATTTTATTTTTCATAATATTGTTTGGAACCTCATTCTCTATCAGGCATTGATGCGGAAAAGCTGTCTGACCAGCGAGTAATAGCAAAATGCTGTAATTGTTTTTTTTAACTACAGTGGCAATGGGCAAATTTTATAACTTCATAATAAATTGAAATAAATGTTGTTTTGCATGTCTTTTTCCACTGAACCAAAATTGTACTGAACTGTGACTTAACATTTTTGGTACGTACCGAACCATGACTTTTGTCTACCATTAGACCCCTAGTGATTGTACATATCCTAACTGCACAGTTTAAGCATGTTGCACATCATCTTTAGTCAGATGATTTGTAACACGCAAAAACGGTCTCATCTCTATTCATTGCATCAGGTGTATCTGAACTGAGCTACTGAGCTAGCCACTGTAAGGTTAGATGTAACCTTACAGTCTGGTCCATAGTTTTTGTGCATGACAACGTTGACTCAGAGGCTTTAGCTGTAAGCAAAATGTTTCTGCAATTGATGTCAATAAATTAGATTATGGTAGACACTTACCAAAAATACCTTATTTCCTTTATTGAACCACTTAGGTTGCTTTTACAATAGTCAGTGCATCTGTAAATCTAACTACATGGTATGTCAATGGTAGAATAAAGTAACATGTAATAAAATTACATGTTAAGCTTTATACAATTTTTTCATATTGTCTCAGTCAATACAGGCTTATTGCATATTGAATTGCATTGGAGTGGTATTTGAAAGGAGAAAGGCTACAGAAAGGCGATCATAAAGTTCTGCAATCCTGTGTGGTTACCGCCATCCAACACAAATATCCCTCACTAATTGGATAATACATCGGATTTCTTGAAGTTGAGGCGTTCAAGTAACAATACTGTAGAAATTATTATAAATCTCACAGTAATTACAATTTATATCCCCGTCCATAGCAATTAAAATTATACATTTGTTGTACTGCAACTACTGCAGTACCACATGTAAACATTTATTCTGGTTGCCCATTATCAGCAATCATCACTTCTGTGTTCCAATGGCACATTGTGTTTGCTAATCCAAGTATATATTTTTAAAATGGTAACTGATCATTTGAAAACCCTATTGCAGTTAGGTTGAAAACTGTTGTGCTAATTAAAGAAGCAATAAAACCAGCCTTCTTTAGGCCATTTGAGTATCTGAAGCATCAACAACTGTGCATTTGTATATGTGGTGGAATTATCCACCTTTTCAGACTGCAAAAAAGCTGCAACAACTCAGGAGCTTGTGAATTCAAAGACAGACTTTATCGACGGTCATAAAGCCGAGCTGGTCTGCAGAACAACTGTCTTCCCAGCTTAAGACACACTTTTATACAGTGCCATCTTGCATAACGTTATCTGGCCATCCTGTTATGCTAATCCCTAGGTGGATCCTTCCCCAATTCTCCACCATTGTTTCATAACCTTCTGGGATCTGCCCTACAAGCCACTTCTATTAAATATTGGTGGTGGAGGTTTTAGAAACTTTAATAAAAATGCTAGAGCCAATAAAGCTCTCTTATCTTAATGCATTTGATTGTACCTTGACTATACATTTAAAACATAATTGTACATTGTTTAAGTGTGTAAAGTGTGTAAAGTGTGAGAGAGCAGATACATTTTTATGGGAAAACCTCCATAATTACAGGCTCAAAATGGCCAGAAACCAAGGACTTTGTTCTGAAACTCGTCAGTCTATTTTTTTCTGAGAAATGAAGGCTATTCCATGACAGAAATTGCCAAGAAACTGAAGATCTCATACAACATTGTGTAGTACTCCCTTCACATGACAGCGCAAACTGCCTCTAACCAGAATAGAAAGAGGAGTGGGAGACCCATGTGCACAACAGACCAAGAGGACAAATGCAATAGCGTGTCTAGTTTGAGAAACAGATGCCTCACAGGTCCTCAACTGGCAGCTTTGTTATACCTTATAGTGTCCACAAAACACCAGTCTCAACTTAATCTTTTCCTTTTATTGGCCAGTCTAAGATGTGTATTTTTCTAAGCCACTCTGCCTAGAAGGCCAGCATCCTGGAGTCGCCTCGTCACTTATGACGTTGAGACTGGTGTTTTGCAGGTGCTATTTAATGAAGCTTTGTTTCTGGCAATCTTGAGCCTGTACTCAAACCCACAATTGCTGATGCTTCAGATACTCAACTAGTCTGACGATGGCCAGTTTAATTGCTTCTTTAATCAGTGCAACAGTTTTCATCTGTGCTAACATAATTGCAAAAGGGTTTTCTAATGATCACGGAGCCTTTTGAAATTGCTTGGATTAGCAAACATAATGTGCCATTGGAACACAGGACTGATGATTGCTGATAATGGGCCTCTATATGCCTCTGTAGGTGTTCCAGCAAAAGCCAGCCATTTCTACCTACAATATTCATACAACATTGACAATGTCTACACTGTATTTGTGATCAATTTGATGTTATTTTAATGAACAAAATATGTCCTTTTCTTGTTCAAAAACAAGGACGTTTCTAAGTGACCCCAAACTTTTGAACGTTAGTGAAAGTGGAAACTACTTTCCAATACAATATCTTTACATGTAAAGAATTGTATTACAACACTGACTTTATGGCCTTTTTAGAAAGTGAGATCTGTGCATTGCAACAATCTCTTCTTTTGCTGGCTTTGGCAGGGTAGCGATATTAGGTGGAAGGGCTGGATTTTCGGGCTGGATTTTTTCCCAGGTTTTGGAACAGGTTTTTGTCCCACACAATAGTGGAGAGGACCTTAAATCATAAATTTTATTAAGCAATTTAAGCAACTTTTTTCTCTTTTGATCTGCAGTGTAGTCCTCATGTAGTCATGTTTTCTCCACAGTGTTTTCTGTCCATCAGTGCACTCCACAGATGTATGGTAACTATTATCATACCACTTTTCCTCATGCCATACATTCCATTGAAAAGAGTTTACACCTTATCCCTAACTTCAGCCACCTTTCTGCAACAAAAACTCAGAGTAGTCGTATGAGCTGAACATCTGCCAGTTCCATTAAAAGTTGTGTGGCTTTTAACATTAAGTCTGTATTATTTAAATGAAAAGGCAGACAATGACTTGAATAAAGAGCAAGGGATATTTTATTGTACTCAGATGCAAAAGATTACACTGTAATTCTATAAACGGCTGCACAATATACACAAATTGCAGATAGCTAGCCAGCATGTACACTAATAAGGCAATGTTTACTTTTTGTATTATAACAAAGCAACTGAAGTATTACTTACAATCTCCATTGTCACCACAGGTTGAAGTGGGGAAACTGATGGAATTTTATTTGCCTTTAGTGCTCTTGTCTGTAAACGTAGGCCATGATTCTCTGTAGTCAAATGTTTATCACATACTCATAGGTAACGTTAGCAAAATTGCTTCAATAATTCACCTGCATCAATGGTAATTTATTGCAATAAGAAATAGTTAACACAACTCTGGATTACGATATGAAAACAAGTGAAACCTCAAATCTCCTTTCCCATGTCCTTTGTACCTTTCTTTGTAAACAAAACATAACCCTAGATTCTTCCTAAATGATAAATACAATGCTGAAGAACTCCGACAAAAATAGGCCAGCAAGCGTAGCTAGCTATCTTCATGTAGCTAGTTGTGGTTAAAGTTCATGCCCACCTCGATGACATCATTGCTGAATAACTGAAGGTGTGTGTAGCGGCTATATAGTTCCCTACAGCCAGTTTGAAATCACAAAATTCTGCCCGGGTGTTTTGTTAGTATACAGTTTAAAAAATCGAAGTTAGCGCAACAGATTACAGAATTTAGTTTTAAGTGATTTGGAGTAGTTTTCCACTTGTAGTGCAGCTTTTGTAGTTCAGGACACAGCTTTTCTATTCATGAATATGGACAAAGCTAATAATGCTAATTACAGACTGGGACAGAGCTGACTCAAAAATTACTCAATGTGCCTTCAGGAACAACTTAGAGTAAGTGGACTTTCACCCAAATATGAATCTGGGCCAAACTATCCCTTTAATGTGAAAAGATCAGCCTTCCTCTAGCTTAATTTGCAGGTGATATGATGTGCAAAAGGTCCTGCTGAATGTGATGGCAAGGCAGTAGGTGGAACCCATGACTCATTCTGCAAAAGCACAAGGATGACAATAGTACCTAGGCTACATCAGGGATCTGTTGAGCCCTGCTGATTACTTTTTTTAACATACCCATTTAAAGAACTGCACATTATGCTTACTGTCCTTACTTTCGCAATGTTCGTACGTTCACTGGCGAAGCAAACAACAACGGAGTGAGACAAATAATTTATTTTATGCACGCGACACGTGACACTATTGCACCTCTAACTCTATTTCAATCTCTGAAAAATAGTTTTCTTTGATTGTTTGGTTTTGTTATTATTTGATGCTACTGTTTTGTATATTCTGCACAGGCTTTAAAGGGCAATTTCTGTTTTGTTTTTATGTGGATTAACTCTTTAGACCACAACATGATTCTAGAATGCACTGTAGATAAAATTCTCTAAATTAATATTTTCTCACACATTTCAAACAAACAGAAAATGGCACCTATTAGTTTAATGATTTTTTGGAGAGTAATGCATAACAATACTCACAATATCCTGGTGTTAGATTCTGCTCCCCTGGGATAACTCAATATCATCACATGATCGTGTATAAGATAATAACAATAACAACATCATAATATCATTAATAGCAAATCTCTATAGGCAATGAGCAAGATACACAATACCAATTCCTACCACAGACGGTAACACAGAACCAAACATGTTGAAGCAGGGGTGGTGGGAGGGTTGCATCTGCATGCCAATAAGACCAACACATATCAGACTAAATGAGTGACCTAACAATTAAATACTGTAGTCAGTATGAATTCTGATATTGTGATAGGAGCGATCCCAACCTCAGCTGATCCATCGCTAGGCCATTGACCACTCGGTTTTCCTGTCTGAACCGACTATGTTAATATAGCACAAAAAGCAAGAACCAATTACAAGTACACAAGTACAAATATCTAACTGGTTAGCCAACTACGCAGCTAAAAACTGGAACTCCTTTCTAAACAAGACTGAGCAAGCAATCATTCAAACTCCAAAGCTGATGTGGTCACCTATCATGTTTCTATTGTCATCTAAAATATTTTAAAGTTTCAAAGCATCAAACATAGACAACACCAAACAAATATCTGCTGATTATTTATAGTACTCACCAGTATATAACACTTTCAAAGGGCAAGGACGTTTCTCTGAATCATGAAACAAACAGGATGCCTTGTTTCTAGTATCATATTAATGACAACATCCATGCAAAAAAGTTTTTATCAATGCTATTTGCGATACAATCCACTACAGGGAATCAACCTGTTTTATTGTAGTAATGGTGCAAGCTCTACATTCTCTTTTTTTTCTGGGACACTGAAGCAATGGTAAAGCAAAGCCTTACCAATCATTTTCATAAGCATTGTCCTCTTCATCTCATGTTGTCACGTGTAATCAGGGTGTATGTGTGTGTTATGTAATTGTGTGTGTGTTTTGGGTCATTTTCAGTGTTGTGTTTGTGAGTATGAGGATTAATGTAACACAACGGCTCTGGGAGAGAGTTCTTCTTTCATGGCTGTTTATAAAACTCTCCACCTCTCTCTTTTTCTGCCTGTTCTCCAAACATTGCCTAGGGCAAGAGGATTGCTCTGTAATAATAATTACCCTGTTTGTGTGTGGTGTCCTCGACAACTCACAGCTTTCGTCTGCTAGCTTGTCTCAATTAAATCAGGAATGACATTACCCATATATAATATTATAATACTATAAACACACGCATGCACAAACCCCCGTCTGTTCCAGTGGAACATTCAACACATAGAAGTAAAACACTTCAGAATAAGGTATCATCTGCAAAGGGTTTATAAAGCCTTTATAATGACATCATACATGTTATTTAAGCATTTCTTAATGTATTATACACCATTTATAAACAGTCCAACCCATTGCTTGAAATAGTACAATAGCTGGTCAATTCTTGCCAAATAGTGAGCCACTATTTACCTTCAGTTATTATCCATTTGTAATGCATTTATAACTGCTTATAGGATGAACCCTTAAGTACATGATTGTGAATGGTTGCTGCTAGACAATATAGTTATTTGCAGTTATTTTCCCACTATTGAGTTGGTGCTGTCTTCAAATTTACAAATTGTGGAACATTTTGTTAAACTCACATTAATATTGTGATTCATATTTTGCTAGTGCAACTGATTAATTCTGTGTGTTTTAGAATATATTCATGTACGCATGAACAAACCAGATAAACTACTGGACTGTTTCAGTTAAGCACATTCTGTGAGCAGTGTTGCCAACAGGGGAAGTTTCCCGCCGCAAAAGGGGCTATTGTGGAGTGGGCTAAGGGTGATACTGCGGTATACTGTCTCTAAAATCTGGCAACACTGTCTGTGAGGGGATGCATCTTGTTTATTTACTAGTCAGGCAAGTGGGGGTCGTGCCTGGCTGAGACATCTCTGGAAAGCAGAGATGGTCAAATTCTGACAAAATATTGGCTATTCCCAGAAGAGCCAAATTAATAAAAATGTGTTCGTGCACTACCATAAGAGACAAAAAGCTACTATATTTCTTTAGATATTGTGAAAGGTATTTGTGCACAAGTAAGTGCTTGAGGTTATCCTGGCAGTGATCACATAAGCAGGGTTACCTTGCTACATGGTATGGGGAGGCGATGAATTAGACTGGTCAACTGGCCATGAGCTACCCAGGGTTGGGTAGGTTACTTCTTAAATGTAATCTGTTACAGTTATAATTTAATCTACAACCCCATTTCAAAAAAGTTGGGACGCTGCGTAAAATGCAAATTCATTGATGTGTAAAAAAACAAAATTCAATGATGTGCAAATCATTTAATCTCTATATGTAACAACACTCTAAGCATCATGTAACTGTTGTTAATGCAGTGCCGCCTGAGGGTCCGAAGATCAGGGCCATCCAATATTGGTTTTCAGCCTTGTCCCTTGCATACAGAGATTTCTCTGGATTCTCTGAATCTTTTAATGATATTATGTACATATTATGTAGATGATGAGAGCTCCACACTCTTTGCAATTTTACACTGAGAAACATTATTCTTAAATTGTTGCACTGTTTGCCTGCTCAGTCTTTCACAGAGTAGTGAACCCCTCCTCATCTTTACTTCTTAAACACTGTGCTCTTTTTATACCCAAACATGTTAATGACCTGTTGCTAATTAACCTAATTACTTTTCCAGTCTTTTGTTGCCCCTGTCCCACCTTTTTTGAAATGTGTTGCTGGCATCAAATTCAAAGTACACATATACACTGCTCAAAAAATTAAGGGAACACAATCATTACAGTATAACACCAAGTCAATTAAACTTCAGGGATATCAATCTGTCCAGTTAGGAAGCAAAAGCTATTGTGAATCAATGTCACCTGTTTTGTTTCAAATGAAAGTGACAACAGGTGCACTGGAGAGGCAACAGCAATACAATCCCCAAAAAGGGAATGGTTTTGCAGGTGGTGGCCATAGACACTTGCTCTCTCCTTATCTTTCCTGACTGATTCAACTCTAGTTTGGCGTTTTGCTAGTGTCCTTGTCACTACTGGTAGCATGAGGCGGTACCTGCAGCCCATTCAGGTTGCATAGGTAGTCCAGCTCCTCCAGGATGGCACATCCATACAGTACGTGCCGTTGCAAGAAGGTTTGCTGTGTCTCCCAGTACAGTCTCAAGATGTGACGGCTGCTCCACATGGCGCTGCGTGCTCTCTCCCTGGCGCTCCACCTCGCCAGTGTACTAACCTCCGGCTGGAGCAGATGGCAACAGTGCACCGAACACACCCTCACATCTGTTTTGAGTTAGTTATCATGATGTCTATTTAGGTTGCTCATTTTCACCCACACCTCACAGGTTATTGTGTCTATGTCTGTTTTGAGACTGTGTGGTGCCATGAGCATTTCTATAAAGACAAGAAACGTAATTCTTCGTGTCGGTGTTGTTTTGTTACTCTCGTTTTTGCCTCTCCTTTACCCTCGCACCTCACACAAGAGCATGGAGGAGATACCAGGA
Organism: Esox masquinongy; assembly: GCA_016801175.1. Classification (NCBI taxonomy): domain Eukaryota; kingdom Metazoa; phylum Chordata; class Actinopteri; order Esociformes; family Esocidae; genus Esox; species Esox masquinongy. The sequence continues at coordinate 53,204 of JACXGI010001707.1, forward strand.
GACGGGCCGTTACATGAGGAGAGCTGGACAGGGCCGTAGAAGGGCATCAACCCAGCAGCAGGACCAGTATCTGCTCCATTGTGCGAGGAGGAACAGGAGGAGCACTGCCAGAACCCTACAAAATTACCTCCAGCAAGCTACTGGTGTGCATGTTTCTGACCAAACTGTCAGAAACAGGCTCCATGAGGAATGCATTAGGGCCCTCACGTTCCCCAGAACTGAATCCAATTGAGATCCTCTGGGACGTTATGTATCGGTGCATCCAAAGCATCCAAGTAACACCACAGACTGTCCAGGAGCTCACTGATGCCCTGATCCAGGACTAGGAGGAGATCCCCCAGGACACCATCTGCCGTGTCGTCAGGAGCATGCCCAGACATTGTTGGGAGTGCATTAAGGCACATGGGGGCCATACAAACTACTGAGTCAAATTATGAGCTGCCATGATGTAATTCATGTAAGTTGGAACAGCCCATGATTTCAATTGTTTAAATTGATTTTCGGTGTGAGTTTGAAACCCTTATGGGAAAAATGAATGGCAAAATGAAGTATCGCATTTTGCCGCTAGGTTTTATGGGGATAATGAGGCGTCGGCTATTTCCGTCAATATGCAGAACAACCTGTTCTTTAATTGATTAGGAAGAAAAGTCCCACAAAAATGAGTCAACCAATCAAGGTGCAATACCCCCCCCCACATATCAAAAAAGAGTGCAAGAATCCAAAAGAAAAAAGAATTTAAAAAGTATTAAAAAAACTTTTATCATTATTTTATGATTTTTTATTTTAACTTTGACAGCCCTAAAGACATATTTAAAACATTTGCTGAAAATATTAACTGCAAATGTGCTCTGGTCATTATGCTTGGATTTATTATGAGAGTAGTGCAGTAAAAATCTTACATATGGTCCCTTTAAGGTCTGTTGGCTGACTGTTGTTCAACAAAACAATGACACCTCTACAAAAGAGCTGTCCTCTAACAGGCCCTTCATTCAGAATGGGTGTGGAATTCCACTACAAGTAGAGAACATAAATTGGCAGATCAGAACTATAGAGCTAGAACCAACTTTAACACTAGTATTACAACTAGGCAGTTTTGAGACCCAGATGATTTGTGACTGTTGTGTTTTGTTCTCGTGTTTTTTTTTTAAGGATTACAAACTCAGATTTTATACAGCAGGTCTGTGAAAGTTTTTTAGATTAAATTAGATTCAACTTTATTGTCATTGAACAGTACAAGTACATTACAATGAAATGCAGTGCCAGCTTAAGTGATATTGAACCTGGAAAAGGACATTTGACAACACATTTAAGTTAATTAAAATCTAGATAGAGGGTATCTTCTCGAGCAGGCGCACTCTGCAGTTCGCATTGTATTGGGTGTTTGTTTTGCAATTAAAGCCATGGCAACCTTGATGCCAAAGGAGGTCATTTATTACCAACGTGTCTATGCTAGAAATTAAATGTATTATTTGGATAATGGATCAACACTGAGACAGAAATGACAAATCGCATCTCCTCCAGAGACATAGAGGAAGAAGACAACCAGATAAACACCGTCCCTTATATATTTTGTAGTGCCCACTCAAGATCTAAACATTGAGCTAAAGAACAGGATGAAAAGGCATGAGATATCCTTCATTTTCAAATTAACATTTGAGACGTGCCTCTCTTTGTGATTAGCCCGGCTCTGAACATTTCTCCTAGACCTCTGAGACTCGGTCTTGTTTTGTACTATCTGTCTGAAGAGTGGAGTGATTTTGGACTGTGAGCTTCATGCACTCAAGCATATACTGTGTATACACACACACACACACACACACACACACACACACACACACACACACACACACACACACACACACACACACACAGTACTATGTGATAAGAGCGAGGGTGTACTTCTTTGCAGATTGTAGGCCCAATTACGACAGAGGGAGATACAGAATGGACATAATCTGCATATAAATGGATTTAAGAACCTATAGGGAACAGAGCTTCATAGCTTATAACGGGGAGATCCCATCAGTCTTCTAATGGAAAGAAAGTTATTAAAGTATAATCACGCTGACAACTGGCTCCTATCCTTTCCCCTTCTAATGCAAATGAAAAATAAAATTTAACAATTACCACTGGGTATTTATTTCACCACCACTCATTTTGTGCCTTGGTGTCATCATGCCAAGTCATTATTTTTTATTGCTTTTTTTATCTGTCCACATTGTTTTCTGCTGAAGAGTTTCTTACAGATCTCTATGTGCAAAACATTTAACATGTTAAAAGAAAAACTTCCACATATTTAAATAAGAGCACTTCTATTATGAGTTGTTTGAATTTTTATTTTTTATTTGTAAAATATATATTCTCATTCTGTGGTCATCTTTAGACAATATGATTAGTGATGTGCTTACTTGGTATGATAGCAAACGTAGGCTGCCAGTGTGCATCTTATAGCAGCAGCCAGCTTATAGCTAGTGGCAGCAAGTTTTGTCACCTGCAACAAAGCCGGTGCCAAAACAAAGTCAATTCTGCTGAGTTACAACAGTCTCCGATGCAAAGACAGTAATTCCGAGTTGTTCTGTGGAGTTAAGACTGTCGTCTTAACAAAGACAGTTCTGATGAGATGTTCTGCAGAGTTAACACTGTCGCGAAAACAAAGGGGGTTTTTGAGGAAGGTAAGAGAGGAAGATAATTAATTGTTTGTTTGACTCTGACCCAATTGTTGTCTTGTGTATAAAAAGAAAGAAAAAAAACAATTATACAATTGTATAATTATACAATTGTATAACACTTGACTCCCATACGGACATTGAAACATATGCGTCCTCTGTTCTTGATTACATTAACATCTGCACCAACAATGTCACCACCCATAAACTAATAAACACCTTCCCCAACCAGAAGCCATGGATGAACAGAGGTCCAACTACTGCTAAAGGCACATGACGCTGCTTTTAGATCTGGTGATGCGGAGGCCTACAGCTCACCCAGGGCCAACCTGAAAAGGGGCATCAAGATGGCTAAAAATGACTACAAACTGCAGACTGAGGAGCACTTCTACAACAGCTCCAAACCCCGACGCATGTGGCAGGGCATCCAAGCCAACACTGACTACCGGCCAAAGAACCCTACCCCCACAGCCAGCGACGTCTCCTTCACCGACAAGTTATACAGGTTCTACGCCTGCTTGGACTGGGACAACAAAGAGCCAGCCATTAATGCTGAACTCCCCCCAGACGTCCCCCTCCACAACTAGCCTGAATGACTTCTGACCAGTTGCACTCGCCCCCACAATCATGAAGTACTTCGAAAGACTAGTTCTGGCCCACCTTAAGTCCTGCCTCCCCCCAACACTGGATCCCTACCAGTTTGCCTACCGGTCAAACAGGTCTACAGGGGACGCCATCTCCACGGTTTACACTCTGCCCTGACCCACCTGGACAAATCCAACACCTATGTGAGAATGCTATTCATAGACTTTAGCTCACCATTCAAAACTGTCATCCCCTCTAGGCTGGTCAACAAACTCCATGAGCTGGGGATCAACTCCTCTCTCTGCAATTGGACTCTGGACTTCCTAACCAACCAACCAACCAACCCCAGTCTGTCAGATTTAACAACTTCACCTCGTCCACCCTGATCCGGAACACAGATGCTCCACAAGGCTGTGTGCTGAGCCCCCTCCTGTACTCCCTCTTCACCCACGACTGCGTTCCTGTGCACAGATCCAACACCATTGTCAAGTTTGCAGACAACACCACAGTGGTAGATCTGATTAGTGACAATGATAAGTCAGCCTACAGGGAACAGGTCATGCGCCTGGCGGTATGGTGCACTGACAACAACCTGGCCCTCAACGCAAAGAAAACCAAGGAACTCTTTGTGGATTACAGGAAGTCTAAAAGCTGCAGCCACGCCCAAGTCATCATCAATGGAACTGAGGTGGAGCGTGTGTTCAGCTTCAAATTCCTGGGTGTCCACATCTCCGAGGACCACTCCTGGTCCCTCAACACCTCAGCTCTGGTCAAAAAGGCGCAGCAGCACCTGTACTTTTTGAGGAGGTTAAAGAAGGCCTGTCTGCCTTCCAGGATCCTTGTGAACTTTTACAGCTGCACAATCGAGAGCATTCTGACTAACTGTGCCACAATGTGGTTTAGCAGCTGCTCCATTGGTGACCAGAAGGCCCTGCAACGGGTGGTAAAAACCAGCCAGCACATCACTGGTGCCCAGCTTCCTGCCATCCCAGGCCTCCAGTGCAAGCAGTGTCTGCGCAGGTCACGCTGGATCATCAGGGACCCTTCACACCCATGCCACAAACTGTTTGCCCTCGTTCCACAGACAGGCGGTACAGGTTTCTTCGGTCCAGCACCAGCAGGCTCAGGAACAGTTTCTTCTCATCCACTGTAACGCTGCTGAACTCTGTGACCCATGACTTACCCACCGCCTCTCAGGTCCTCGTTGCACTACTCCCCTGTACTACTCTGACACTGCCTTACAAGCCTGATAATGAAAGTGTTTCAGTTGTTGCAGGTATGTCTACCTCAGGAACCTCACCGCTTCTATCCCTGAATTTCAGTGGCACATGCACCTTCTATATTCAGTTTGCCTCTTTGCACATAATAGTTGTTATATTGTATTCATGTCTACCTTGGGGATCTTAGTGCTGCCATCTCTGCATCAAGGTTGCTCATGCTAACCTACTACATTACTCCTTTATTTGCCTCATTTGCACATCTAGAATGCCATCTGGATATTGCCATTTGTACCCGAACAACTGTTATCCCACTTGTAACCTACACTATACTTAATACTTGTAAACTTTCCATCCTCCTCTATTTGCCTTAATTGCACACTTAGTATTGCCATTTGTACTATATTTGCCTTCATTCCACATCTGCACATTCCACTTGTAATATACATATACTTAATACTTGTAAATACTTGTACATTTTCTGCCCTCTATTTGCGCTTCTGGTTAGATGCTTACTGCATTTTGTTGTACTGTACTTGTACTGTTCTGTGATAATAAAGTTGAATCTAATCTAAAAAAATATATATATTTTGTGTATTTCCCATCCATGTCTGCATGTCTCGGTCATTTCCTCTGGCTGCAACCTTTCTATTATTGTGTTCCCAGCCTGGACAACCCAAATGAAATAACTTTTTTCTGGTCAGCAATGCTGGCCCCTCCTAACTTTCTGGGCCTGACAGAGACAGGGATTACCCAAGAAAAAACTCTTACTCCAGCTGATTTCTCTTTATCTGACTGTGTCCTCCCCTATTTCAAGAGTATCTGGTTGCCATGGTGTTTGATCAGGGCTACTTGTTTCTTCATAGTGGAGATTCTCTCTTCCCTCTTGCTCCCTTACGAATTTCCTCATTTCCCATTTCTTGTCTCCTTCACTCTTTCTCTCCTCCAACCCATGTCTTAAGCCACCACAAAACTTGTCCTCTCAGAAAAATGCTCTCTCTTCTACAGATAGAGGCCGGCATCCCGTCTGTCTTAAGTCACTTATGTGTTCTGTCTCCACCCAACTCTCTTCTTACCTATTTTTAACCGAACCCTTGCAACTTATTCAGAATGCAGCAGCCCACCTAGTGTTTAAACTTCCCAAGTTCTCCCATGTCACCCTGCTTCTTTGAACACTCCACTGGCTTCCAGTTGAAACTCATATCTGCTACATGGCCATAGTTCTTGTGTATGGAGCAAAGAGACTTTGCTCCCTACCTTCAGGCACTACTCAAACCCTACATTCCTCCCCGGACTCTTTGTTCAGCCACTGGGCTCTTGAAAAAATACAAGAATGTGTTTGTATTGAAGGTCATATCATAAGAAAAAGACAAAAAAAAAAGAATATACATAGAACAATTATTTCAAAGAACACAAGCTATAGTATTGTCATTTGTTTATTAAGCCCTACAAATGTACAAAATTAAAATTACACAACTCTTCAATTATTGATAATAAATCCATTAGAATTGTTTTCATTTTGATCTCATTTTGATGATGTACAAGGTAAAATAACAGACATTATCGACCAGTTTGTGACGATCAAAGGATACCCGCATGAATAGCCGTACATAGGCCTAAAGCACGGTTGCTTGATAAACACCAAAAATTTCAAAAAATGAATAACACAGTCTACAGCCTATTGGTAGAAATACAATTGGTAGATCCAAGGATATGTAGCGTCTCCAAGTAAAAACATTGCTGTGTATTATTAAATTATTTTATTTGTAAATTTGATTTTCAGAGTAAAAGGATGATTTACAGTAGCCTACACTGTCACTGCGCCTCCTGTGATCACGCTTTCCTCCGGGGGAAGCTCGACTACATTGCTCCCAGTCGCCGGCCTATTAGACACCACTGTCCATTCTTCCGGCTGCTTGCACCGCATTCACGGAACACCCCAGACTCTCCACCATTATGCACACCTGTTCCTCATCACATCACCCTGGACTTCCCGTCACTCCGCACAGTGGATCCTCACTACAACAGTCTATAACTGCCCTTGTGTAGTAAACCCTTGTTGCACCCTTCATCCTGCGCCTGGGCTCCTTGCTTATCACCATGACATACATGAATAACAAAATCTAATAATAATACATCTGGGAGTATCGTGCATTTACCCACTGACGTCATGCCTAAAGCACAGTAGCTTGATTTCAACTCCAACGCATAGCTCTAGCCTGCTAGATTACTGGCATATAAGATTTTTCTATAAATAAGTTATCTAAAAATAGCAAGGAGTTATTAAAAAAAGACGAGGTCCAAAATGAATAGGCTAGGTGAATGGCTTGTCTTTGCAGGTCTCTCCCGAGGGTTCTGGTGGGGCTATTGAGTTGATTTTAACACTAATGCATAGCTCTATTGGTAAAGAATATCGTCTGTATTTCGTTTTGTGAATAATTATTTAGCCTAATACATTTGTAGAATATTAATCTTCAGTAAAATAAGCAGAGAAAAAGTGAGACGATAGGATGTGTGTGCGATTTAGTTTCTCTTTACTAAAATAAAAACAGTAACCTGTACTATGTTTGTTGAATTGGTAATTGGTGACTGGTAAACAATGTTCTTGGTGTTTCGTTTCGTGAATAATTATTTAGCATAATACATTTGTAGATTTACATTTTAGATTTACATTTGATGAATTAGCCTACACAATAAGCTGAATCTCCTATTGAAAAATGGTAACGTGTGATAGGTAGCCTATATGGTTTGTATTATGTTTCAGTAATAGCCAAATTAAGTTTTTGAATGGTCACGGAAATCTTGTATTTCATTTGTAAGTTCATTCAAATTCAACCAAGGCTCTGATCATTCATCTGGGAGTATGGCGCATTCATCCTTTCACGTCATGCATTCAGTGAGGGGTGATTAGCACGTGTGTACCATTTGGGTACCAACGCTAAATGCCATGGGCTATTGGCGATTTAAGTGTGAAAACAGGGTATAAAAACAGGTAAATTGTTTTGTCTCTCAATATTTTGTTTAGAATTTTGAATTCTGAGAACGGAACAATGTAATATACGCCTATTTAGGAAAAGTCATGGAAGGAAGAGGGTTTCAAAAAGGCAGTTTTAAAAAAGCTTTCAAAAAGGCAGTTTTATTTTAATTACAAACTCAAACGTCAATTGGCGTAGGCATTAGGCGGTTCTAGTGTTAACACTTTATTCCTGTCCACCATCTTCCTCACGCAGTATATCAAAATGAAATAGTTTTATTTGTTCCAACTGTACACGGTAGAAGATAGACAAGTTATAAAAAAACAAAAACAAGTGTCTGATGGTCTTCAAAAGATGTAAGTCCAGGAAGTAGCCCTTTCTCAAAGTTAGTGTTGACAGAAACACAGTGGGTCACTCTGCACCTCTTGCTGAACTCTACATTATTGATCCCAATAATCCCTTGCTTTGTTGCTTTTCAACTTTTCAAAAAAGTTGAAAAGGAAAGTTTTGAGTGAGGAACAGAAGTGTTCAATTTGCAGTGGTCTCTTAGTTTTAACCCTTCTGTTCCTCACTCAAAAACTTCCTTTCCAACTTTTTTGGAAAGGGAAGAAAAAGGTTTCTTTTCTCCAGAGCTGTATGTACCATTTGTAAAGAAAACATGAGTGAGCAGGCAAAACACGTCTTTTATTTCTTATGGGATTCACATTCAACTGTAGGTCATAACAGAATCAAAAAACAAAACACAATCAAAAAACAAAACATGGCAACAAAGAAAAAAATGAACTGACCCCTGTTCAAAAGTCTGCATACACTTAGTTCTTAATACTGTGTATTAGCCCCTTTAGCATTAATGACAGCATGCTGTCTTTTGTAATAGTTGTCTATGAGGCCCCAAATACGTGCAGGTGGTATAGCTGCCCATTCGTCTTGGCAAAATGCCTCCAGGTCATGCGAAGTCTTTGGTCGTCTTGCATGAACCGCACATTTGAGATCTCCCCAGAGTGGCTTGATGATATTAAGGTAAGGAGATTGTGATGGCCACTCCAGAACCTTCAACTTTTTCTGCTGCAACCACTGGAGGGTCAACTTGGCCTTGTGCTTAGGGTCATTGTTGTGCTGGAAAGTCCAAGAGCGTCACATGCGCAGCTTTCGTGCAGAAGAATGCAAATTGTCTTCCAGTATTTTCTGATAACATGCTGCAATCATCTTGCCATCAATTTTCACAAGATTCCCTGTGCCTTTAGTTCTCACACACCCCCAAAACATCAGTGAGCCACCACCATGCTTGACAGTGGGGATGGTATTCTGTTCACTATAAGCCTTGTTGACCCCTCTCCAAACATAGCGCTTATGGTTGTGACTATAAAGCTCTATTTTGGTCACTCCAAATTACAGTGTGCCAGAAGCTGTAAGGCGTGTCAAGGTGTTGTCAGGCATATTATAACCGGGCTTTTTTGTGGCATTGGCGCAGTAAAGGCTTCTTTCTGGCAACTCAACCATGCAGCTCATTTTTGTTCAAGTATTGTTGTATTGTGTTCCTTGAAACAAACACACCGTCTTTTTCCAGAGCAGCCTGTATTTCTCCTGAGGTTACCTGTGGGTTTTTCTTTGTATTCCAAACAATTCTCCTGTCAGTTTTGGCTGAAATCTTTCTTGGTCTACCTGACCTGGGCTTGGTATCAAGAGATCCCCGAATTTTCCACTTCTTAATAAGTGATTGAACAGTACTGACTGGAATTTGCAAGACTTTGGATATCTTTTTGTATCCTTTTCCATCTTTATTAAGTTCCATTACCTTGTTATGCAGGTCTTTTGACAGTTCTTTTCTGCTCCCCATGGCTCAGTATCTAGCCTGCTCAGTTCATCCACGTGAGAGCTAACAAACTCATTGACTATTTACACACAGACACTAATTGCAATTTAAATTGCCACAGGTGTGGGAAATTCACCTTTAATTGCCATTTCACCTCTGTGTGTCAGCTTGTATGTCTGTAACAAGGCCAAACATTCAAGGGTATTTAAACTTTTGATCAGGGCCATTTGGGTGATTTCTGTTATCATTATGATTTAACACTAGAACCGCCAAATTCCGCCGCCATTTGGCGCTTGAGATTTTAATTAAAATAAAACTGCCATTTTGAAAGCTACACCCTCCTCCTTCCATGACTTTTCCTAAAAAGGCGTATATTACATTGTTCCGTTGTTGTAATTCTAAACTGACGAACAGAAAACGATTTAGAGAAGATTTACCTGTTTTTTTTTTACCCTGTTTTCCTACTTAATCCGCCAACAGTCCACGCCACTTAGCGTTGGTACCCAAATGGTACCCTGGCGCTAATCACCCCTCACTGAATACATGACATCAATGGATGAATGCACGATACTCCCAGATGAATGAAAACTTAATTGGGCTATTATTGAAACATAATACAAATGATATAGGCTACTTACCACATGTTACTGTTTTTCAATAGGAGATTCAGCTTATTGTGTAGGGTAATTCATCAAATTTAAATCGAAAATGCAAATCTACATTATTTTAGGAGGGAAAGAGAAACTAAATCGCCCACACATCCTACCGTCTCCCTTTGAATTTTATCTGCTTATTTTACTGAAGATTAATATTTTACAAATGTATTAGGCTAAATAATTATTCAAAAAACTAAATTCCAACGATATCTCGTTTCTATCTTTTTCTAATAACTCCTCTCAGTTTTTCGATAACTTATTCATGTCACCTATAGAAAGATTTTATATGCCAGTAATCTAGAAGACTAGAGCTATGCTTTAGCGTTGAAATCAACTCGATAGCCCCACTACAACCTGCGGGAGAGACCTGCAACGACGCGCGGTTCACTGCCTATTCATTTCGGACCTCGTCTTTTTCTAATAGCTCCTCTTGGTTTTTCGATAATGTATTCATGTCACCTATAGAAAAATTGTATATGCCAATAATCTAGGAGACTAGAGCTATGCATTTGTGTTGAAATCAACCCGATAGCCCCACTACAACCCCGGGAGAGACTTGCAAAGACACGCGGTTCACCGCCTATTCATTTCGGACCTCGTCTTTTTCTAATAACTCCTCTCGGTTTGTCGATAATTCATTGATGTCACCTATAGAAAAAAATTATAAGCCAGTTATCTAGGCGACTAGAGCTATGCAGTGGCGTTGAGATCTTCTCGATTGCCCCACTACTACCCGCGGGAGAGACCTGCAAAGACGTGCCGTTCACAGCCTATTCATTTTGGACCTCGTCTTTTTCTAATAGCCCCTCTCTGTTTGTCGATAATTGATTGATGTCACCTATATAAAAATATTATGCCAGTTATCGAGGAGACTAGAGCTATGCATTGGCGTTGAGATCAACTCGATAGCTATGGAGTTATATATCTGCCAAAAGGTTAAGCGTACGTATTGTTGGGATTGTAAGAAAATACATTTGTAAATTGGTATGATCGTAAAAAAGGTCAGACATAAAACATGAAACGTAATCGTGTAATTAGATCTGTGAACGTACAAACACCCTTTTACGACGTTTCCCACGTTAAATTCTTACTTTACGTCTCCATTTATTTGTTCACAAATCGTTTTTCTACATACAAACTTTTGTCAGTAATCTGGCATCTGCAAAGATATGAACCGAAAGTAGCTCTTCGAAACTGTGAAGCTAGCAACAATAAGTTGGACCGCTAGCCCAGTGTTCAACCATCGCATTGCCATTCCGGATTTCATGTTCAAAATAAAAGTCCATAGTTGGTTTTTAAGGCTGCATAACGACATTACACCAGTAGGCTAAGGCTTTAGGTAAAATACATTTGTGAAAATGACAAGGACACACTATACCCTTGCATAGAATATCCTTCTGAGCTGCAAAATTTAATGAAGTGATTTAGGTCAAAATATTATTTAAATATTACGGTCTGCCATGTGCTATTTCACAGCTGTGTTCTGTCCATACTATTTATGATGGCTGTATGTGGCCTGGAATGTCTGTAGTAATTGCTTAACATTTCGTTTTAATTATTTACTATTTTAACAAACTCTCATTGTACAGCAACAACCCAGGGGGGAAAATCGAAGACCCATAAAGCAACGCTGCTTGAGTATTTGGGACCTCAACAAGTGTGTAGGCCTACACAATAATACAATTTTACGTGATTTTTATTACACATGAAACTTATGCACAAACAAAGAGCAGTTATGCACATGAAAATCAGCATTCACTATGCATGCATGAAGAAAGAGACTTTTAAATTGAAATCTTACAGGATACCTATTTCCAGTTTCCCTGATTTCCTGTTGTTCACGCTGCCTCTGCTTGTTATATTAGCACTCATCCCGGAACGTTTCGGTTACGTTTTTTGGGAGGATGAGATGAAACTGCCAAAACTCCAGAATGTGATGCTGTATTTTAGAATTGTAAAACTAGATTCATACAAGCAAAAAATATTAGTCCGTCATTGTAACCGGGTGTTTGTACATTCACAGATCTAATTACATGCTTACGTTTCATGTTTTACGTATGCCTTGTTTTACGATCATACCAATTTCGTATGGATTTTCTTACAATCCCAACAATAAGTTTGCTTAACCTTTTGGCAGATATCTAACTCCATAGATAGCCCCACTACAACCCGTGGGAGAGACCTGCAAAGACGCGCCGTTCACAGCCTATTCATTTCGGACCTCTTCTTTTTCTATGTATAAATTTTTTTGTCGTTTTTTAGTATGATGAGACCTTCAATACACATACATTCTTGTGTTTTTCAAATTCATTAACCATTTAAAATAAACAAATTCTGTATTTGATTATTTTTATTAGAATATTCTATATAGTTTGATAACGACCCAGTAGATGAACTGATGCTCTCGCTGGATGGTGATGCTGCGGAGGAGAATGTCCATGCTAATAGGCACGATTTGTATGCTAATGACGCCAAACGGCATTCGGCTCTGGCGGTTATAGGGGGTAAAAAAGGCCTGGTGGTTCTAGTGTTAAAAAGGAGCCAAACAACTGTGATAATAAATGGCTTCATACAGGGGCGCCGTATGGGGGGAAAGTTAGGACAATTTTAAGGGCCCGTGACTGACAGGGCCGTAAAACGTATAAATATATTAGAACATTAGGTATAAAAAAACTTTCAATTATTCAAACATTAAATCATTATTTAATACATAAAATTATTGACCCATCCATCTATCCTATTTTCTTGTTTTTGGCAAAAAGAAAACATCCAAAGAGCCACTGTATTGTGCATTGCATACCCCCACACCCTCCACATAAAATGGTTCGTTCCCTCGTCCAAACCAGGCGCGAACCGTACTTGCTAGCAGTGAATTGCGAGTGAGGAGTGCGGATGGGGTGTAAAGGATATCTCCGCTTACTAAAGAAAACTCTTATTTCCTAAAACGAAAAGAAAAAATAGAGAGAAAAGAAAGGGTGACAGTATGTTAGAACATTTTTCAAAAAGGAAGGTGGGTGGAGGAAATCTAACTGTTAGCTTAGTCCATTGTGAAATAGGCTACTTTTGCACCCCAAACGTTAGTTACTTAATATCTTCAAAGGAAATTCTGAGTGTTTACATTTCGTTCCCCTTTTAGCTGACATTTAATCAATGCAGGCAAACTTTTAGCAAACTATTGATACTAAATCAGTTGTTCCTGCCCCTGCCTGGTGCCAGGCCCTTCAGGCTCATCAGCCCTGTCTGTCCATCCTCATAACCCTGAACCAGCCCTACTCCCAACTGAAAGAGGTGAGCAGCATTGTGGTGAATGTAATGTCAGTTAGCATAATTGCAGGGGGCCTGTGAGATTTTTAAAAAATTATTATGAAATCAAACCTATAACATTCTATAGATGATGATATTAATTTATTTAATTGAAGAGGTTTATGTATATTTAAGTTATATTTATTTTAAGCTATTCATTAATGTTGAGATTTTTCCAGTCAAGACTTGTACCATTAAAATATTTAGACTATTAAAGACGGCTTTTAGCATATTTCCTATCAGTCTTCCACTGTTGAAGCTTTCTTATAGCATATTTCTTATCAGTCTTCCATCAAATAGTGAATTCCACTTATAAGAGCTCACGGTGCCTTTGGCTTTGTAGCTTGTTGGCAACAGCTCCTTGACTCGTGTGCATGCTAATATAATGTAAAGACTTCCACAGGACTCCACATAGTTATGAATAATAAAATGTACTGGCTTTATTATGTTTGCTTTAACGGAGTACGTTAAAGAAATCTTCTTAGACAAAGTAAAGTAATTTCTACATACAACTTAAGCAACTACGGATAGAAAACTGTTTTGCTCCACCGTCCAAGACCCCGGACACCCACTTCGTTACAGTAGAACATGCAGCTGCTAAGTCCAATCACCACCTGTCTTAAAGTGACGGTAACAAAATAAGAAAGATATACAATGACAATCCGTCCCATGCATATACAAAATGTACATCAATCAGTCTCCTACCATTGTAGTAAAATGTCAGAAATTACGATAAAAATAATTGGACAACAATTTATGCCCAGTCTTTAGTATATGGTAGTGATACTATTCTCTGTGCACTCAAACCCTATATTAAACAACTGCACACCTCTAAAGGTGCTTTGGCTCCCGCACCACTGTATGCATCGTGCCAATCCCTCCAACCACCGCGCATCTGGGTGGGGCCCAATATGATATATTTTCAGGGGCCCCAAAATCTCTGGCCGCGCCCCTGGCTTCATATGATCACTATCCTTGAATAAAATACAGTTTTTTTGCACGATCAGTCATATTTTCAACTGTATAACAGTATTTTCCAAAAACAAAATTTCACAGTTTCAACATTTGATATGTTGTCTTTGTACTATTTTCATTTAAATATAGAGATAAATGATTTGCACATCATTGAATTCTATTTTTATTAGCATTTTCGCAGCGTTCCAACTTTTTTGGAAACAGGGTTGTAGAAAGAACATCAGCATTGCGGTTATTTACCCCCAGTCTATAGTTCATACCCTTAAATAGGTGAGTTGTGCCACACAGCGTTGCCCATTTATACACCAAGAGTTCTAATTTGAAAGAGTTGTAATTCAGGGGCCATATTCACAAAATATTTTATCTTATGTTCCTAGCCAAGAGTTTCCTCTTAAAACCTGTTCGCCACTGAAAACCTCTTAAAAGCTGATAACGTCAACTTTTACTAAGGAATGGGGAGAAATCTTAAGCTAAGAAAAAGGGCTGGCCTGACCCTGTTGCTATGGATGATGTCATGTTCCATGAACAAGCTTACTTACTATGCCCATAGTGATTGGCTAATAGGGGAGGGATCTATGTCAGTGACTTTATCATAGCAATACTGCAGAACAATGTGTTATGTTGCCATATTAAAATAAAGATATTCAAATAAAAATGTAGGCTGTGTCACTGATTAAACATGAAACCAAGAATGATACCCTGACTAGTCAAGTATATAGTTATGTCCGGAAATAATTGACACTGACACAAGTTTTGTTATTTTGGCTGTTCACCAAAATATATTCAAGTCACCATTATATAATGAATATGGGCTTAAAGTGCAGTCTCAGCTTCCATTTGAGGATATTCACATCCAAATAGGAGGAAGGGTTTAGGAATTACAGCTCTTTAATATGTAGCCCCCTCTTTTTCAAGGGACCAAAAGTAATTGGACAATTGACTCAAAAGCTGTTTCATGGACATGTGTGGGCTATTCCTTCATCATTTCTTCATCAATTAAACAGGTAAAATGTCTGGAGTTGATTCCGGGTGTGGCATTCACATTTGGAAGCTGTTGCTGTGAACCCACAACATGTGGTCAAAAGAGCTCTCAACGCAAGTGAAAAAGGTCATCCTTATGCTGCAAAAAATATCCATCAGGGAGATAGCAGGAAAATTAGGAGTGGCCAAATCAACAGTTTGGTACATTCTGAAAAAAAAACAACGCACTGGTCAGCTCTGCAACACAAAAAGGCCTGGACGTCCATTGAAGACAACAGTGGTGGATGATCGTAGGATGCTTTCCGTGGTAAAGAAAAACCCCTTCACAACATCCAGCCAAGTGAAGAACACTCTCCAGGAGGTAGGCACATCATTATCCAAGTCTACCATAAAGAGAAGACTTCACACGAGCAAATACAGAGGGTTCACCACAAGGTGCAAACCATTCATAAGCTTCAAGAATAGAAAGGCCAGATTAGACTTTGCCAAAAAACATCTAAAAAAGCGAGCCCAGTTCTGGGACAGCATTCTTTGGACAGATGAAACTAAGATCAACCTGTACCAGAACGATGGGAAGAAAAAAGTATGGAGAAGGCTTAGAATGGCTGATGATCCGAAGCATACCACATTATCTGTAAAACATGGAGGAGGCAGTGTGATGGCATGGCCATGCATGGCTTCCAATGGCACTGGGTCACTAGTGTTTATTGTTGATGTGACAGAAGACAGAAGTAGCCAGAATAATTCTGAAGTGTATAGGGATATATTGTCTGCCCAGACTCAGCCAAATTCAGCAAAGGTGATTGGACGGTGATCGCAACAGGACTACATAACTGGTTTGTTTTGAAGTGCACAGGCATATCCCTGTGGCCCTCCCCCGAATGTGTGGCCAGTTTCCACTGCATGGTACCGGCTCGACTCTACTTACCTCGCCTCTACCCGCTTTGGGAGCTTTTTCATTGCATGGTACCAGCTCGACTCGGCTCTACACGGCTCGCCTCGGTAGGTTTCCCACTGCAGATAGTACCCTGTACCCGCCCATAGTGACATCACAGAAAACTGCCATGACTCCACCTCCAACGCGACACACACGGGAACAACAATGGAGATATTGTACACTTATATACCAGCGAAAAGCCAGCATTTGCCAACTAACGTAAACCCTGCCGTGAACAGAAAAATCTACTGAATGAACTCCATCAATTTTCTTTTAAATTGACAAGCTTTGAACGTGGCAAGTCAAAAGTAAACTAAATCTGGATAACATGGTCACAGACCCTGTTTGAAAAACAGTGAAAAATTAGAATACAATTATCGCCCTGCAGTATAAAAGATGACGTAACTGCAATGTTCTGTTAGATTTATACACCTAACATTACAACGCCAACACATTTAAAACAACCTACATAACCCCTCCATCTCGATTAAATGGTATAAATAATTGCTTTATTAATTGCAGGCGCCAACTGACTCAAGAGTAGCCTACTGTAGGCTACACAAGGCAGCGTTTATACTGGTAGTAGCGAGGAAGCACGCGTGAGCAGTAACTTTGGTCTTAATACATTGCAGACTGCAAAAATAGTTAGAAAGCTTGGTAGGCTGCTTCTGTTTGGCTTGACATTACTACTTTGACCAGTGCAATGTATGCCAGTTAGCCTATAGAAAAACCCAGAGGTGGAAAAAGATGAGGTCTTTTTAACGGTTACAAAAACAGCGCATCTTGTGGGTCTCACGGGGATAACAAGTTGATTTCAACGCCAGTGCGTAGGTCCAAACCAAGAGGAGTTTTGGGAAAATACGATTGCTTAAATTACGAGTCTGGTCCTATGCACTGGCACTGAAATTAACCCATTTCAATGCAAGGACTCCTGGCACAGACGCGCAAAGAGGCGCCTTTCTCGTCTTAACCATTCTCTGACATTGGACGGCTAAAACGCTTTGAGTCACTCTTGTCCAATCAGAAGTCTTCCGTGTTTTCACGTCACCTTTTGGTATCGCCTCAGCTCGGTTGGAACCTCGATGAAGCAGGTACTAAAAAAAGTATCTGGTACCAGGTACTATCCCAACTTTTGGCCAGTGGAAAAGCAAAAAAGGCGAGCCGAGTCGAGCTGGTACCATGCAGTGGAAAAGCTCCCAAAGCGGGTAGAGTCGAGGCGAGTTGAGTCGAGCCGGTACCATGCAGTGGAAAAGTGCCATAAGTGTATTACATTTCAAAAAGGCCTTCTCAAAATCCTACACCCAGGTGATTTAGTAGCATTTACAAAACCCTCTCTCCAAAACAAGGTAAGTGTCAATTATCATTTATCAATCAGTAATATAATCATCATCAAAAACTGATTTCTGGTTCATCCTTCAAAACAAAGGTAAGTCAGCGATTTCTTTCGGATTTAATTAAGTATGTGAGGTCATTTATCTGAATGAGGATGAGTTTAGTAATGTTTTCTTTCCATACAATACATTTTAAGTCCTTGGAAACCAATCATTTACCTGAATGAGGAGGAGTTCAGTAATGTTTTCTTTCCATAGAGGTACTTTGGTTTAGTCTCTGGAAACCAAAGAAGTCTAATACATTAGATGTTATATGGCCTATGCTGTTACAAGTATGTGTTGTAGGGTTAGGTACCAGCTCTCGGTTGGTCTGGACATAGTCCAAGCCAATTTGATTGAATTGGGCTAATGGACAGCGTACCGGGACTTCAGGTAAGGGTTGCTGTTACACACCCGGAAGGGGAACTGTCCCCCTTTCACTGACATTTGTTGTTGCATAAGACACGCAGGTCTAAAATACCATTTCTGAATGTAGAGGTATAATTTCCATGCCTGATGCAGCAGTTTAACCATTTCTTGGAACGGTTCAGCAGCATGTCGGTCCACTGGCAGTTACCTGTGGAGTCTTCTTTTCATCCTCTTTTTAAGTTGTCTGGGGTTTGTCAATAAGGTCAAGGAGGTGGGTGGATTGAAATTGGCTGCAGCTGTCTTTAAATTTTCCACATAGTCAATGCCAATTAGTCATACTCAACACACGCAAAACACTCCAGTCATGTCAAATTTCATAGCACTCAGTAACTTAAGTTCCAAAACACCATTAAACATTTTAGAGGGACTCCATAGTTAATAAATAATAAAACATGCAAGAGGTTAATATTAAAAATGCAGCTCACAGTGAAGGTTGGCAGGCTAGAACAATTTAAAGTCTGTCATTTGTGACACCAGCCATGTCTTTCCACTAAGTCACCAATGCATATTTTGACAAGGAGATTTCTCAAAGGCACTGAAAGTGTGCCTATATCTTTATGTTGTTGAAATATTTGTGGAGCTTTTCTTTGAACTAGTGACTGTGCGCCTCGTTGTCCATTTGGCAGTGGTACAGGCCTTGTTGAGGAAACAATGTTCAGATGCTTATGTGTATAGTCATCTTGAGAATTAGGAAAATTTGACCCAAAAATGTTTAAATTAAGGACATTGATTTATGCACCGAATGCACACAATGATATGCATACCCCCCATTTCCACTACAGTGGACTCTCCCGTCACCAGGAGAAATCCAGTACCAGACAATTTGGTAGAGATGTGAAAAGCTCATTCCATCTCATCTCATACAATAGGTACTTAATTTGATTCAAATTCGGTGACTAGAGAGGCAACGACAGTAAACTAATATCAGGGTCAAATTTCTTCACCTATTCAATCTAGTTAATAGAAAAGAGGAACCCCTATTAAAGTGGACTCTGTGAATTTCTGGCACTTCCATTTTACATTTTTTATATATGTTTATGTTTTAATCTTAGAACCACAGATTATTTTACGCATTTTGTTTTGGAATCGACACGTGGTGTGTTACAAACCTAAAGATATTACTAGTTTTTCAGATGCAGTTGTATTATCGACACAAATGTTAGCTCTAGAGAGTGCTTCACCCATTGAGACAAGATTAGCCCAGGCCTTGTGTACCAGTGGGTCATGTCAATGTAACAGTATACAAGAGTCCGAAGACGGCAGGAGACCAGGCACATGTTATACAACCACTTAGCAACGACCACATATGTCAGCTACCAGACTTGAAGTAAAACCATATTAAACAAGATATATACTGTATAGTACTTTAATATCTCTCACTTTCATTTACCCTAGGTATTAATTTTTCCATCAAAAAAATCTGCAGAAGTGCAATGAGGTCTCAGACGCAGGATAAGGCTGCACTTCACTTATACTGTTAAGAAATTAATTTTAATACATTTTGTGTTAGTTATTCACTACCTTCAGCATCGATTGACTCTAATCTAAGTGAACAGAGTCAGATGAAAGTTGGTAGTGCAGTGTTATAATATTGACCCCATTTGGGACATTGCTATGTTAGCCCAATTTTTTCTTGTCACTCCAAGTAAATAAGCATGGATTGCATTCTCTTCCTGTTTAATGTGTTTACTTTGCCTTTGTCATTTTCATGCTTCGTTAACATACTGTGTAAGAACGGGCTTGATGACTCATTAATGATGTGAAGATGCACTTACAGGCTTAAATTTACATATTAATGAAGGCATCAAGTTGCGTTTTACCTCACACAGCAACCAACAGGACACTACCCATTTGCCTTTGTGACTGTGTTTGTTTGGAAGATGGACGGGGCCTTCACCTTTAAAAAGTAGTTTTTCAATCGAATCCAATCTTCATTTGCAGCTGGTGCAGTTTGCTGTGTAGTTAATACGATCACTCCTGATGATCGCCATCTATGTTGGATTGATTGAGCTGAGTGAGTCTAAGGTGAATAGACATTACATGGGATACTGCAGGGTGAATGAGGCAAATAGAATTGAAAACAGATAAAACAGCAGTAAACTGCCGAAGAACAACACTTTAGTGCTGTTACACTGGAATGTCTATTGGATTTCCTCACAGCAAACTGATGTGCTCAAGTTAAGCTGATCTGAGATTTCTTATTTAAAAGAAAACGTAATTTGAAGTTACCTTCATCGAAGTTTGATGGTAAGTGTATTTATATGGACATATTGATTTACACATTCTTACAAAAAAATTTAATCTACCAGCTGAAGAAATGTAAACAGGATATCACTAATAATAAATTGCAAAACAATGAGGGCAAGGATCACAGAAAATGCATGAGCATGCTTAAGCACAGAAAATGTGCTCATTTTCAGGTTATTTGTGTCAACACTTGAGTTTTGTTTCCTCTAACATGTCTTGGCGGCCAATCAGCCTCCGCTGAAGACAGAAATTAATGTGATGGTTGGTTAAATGCAGAGGGCGGAGATCATGTTCTAACTCTGAAATTATTTAATTTTGGTTTCATTCTAAAATTGTTACAGTGAGGTTTAAGATTAGGTAAAAGTCAAATGTCTACATAGAGAATATAGCCCATTCCAAAATTCCTAATTTTGTTCAATCACTGAAATCAAAACAGCTGATTTTGTCGGTCAGCGAGACTCGTCATTTTGTGTTGTCTCTCCGTGCTCAAGTTTAAAGCATGTCATTATGGCTGATGGGCACACATCAGCCTTGCATTCCATATCCGTTCATTGCGTAACACACTCAAACATTACCCAGCACCCTGCCACACATATACATCTCAACTTGCTTTTACAGATTTTTGTTCTCGCTTTGGTACTATTCACACAAGTATATAGTAATATTTTACCAATCTTAGTGCAAAAAACACAACAGATCATCTAAATATACCTTTTTTAAACTCTAAGCACATCTGACATTGACTGAGTGCAACAAACAATGTTTAAAGCCATGTTTCACTTTAAAATATGTTATGTTCTTAAAAAGTACATGCATAACTTTTCTTCTCTATTGTTAAACTACCTTATACTGTCACTTTGCTGATTGTTCCTAATTTTTCATCACTCAACTATTTGGTGAAAATACTGTATATACAGCTCCGGAAAAAATTAAGAGACCACTGCACCTTTTTCTTTCCTTTCCAAAAAAGTCGAAAAGGAAGGTTTTGAGTGAGGAACACAAGCGTTCAATTCGCAGTGGTCTCTTAATTTTAACCCTTCTGTTCCTCACTCAAAACCTTCCTTTTCGACTTTTTTGGAAAGGAAAGAAAAAGGTGCAGTGGTCTCTTCATTTTTTCCGGCGCTGTATATAAAAAAGGTTTGCTGTGTCTCCCTGAACAATCTCAAGAGCATGAAGGAGATACCAGGAGATGGGCCGTTTTACAAGGACAGCTGGATAGGGCCTTAGAAGGGCATCAACCCAGCAGCAGGATGAGTATCTGCTCCTTTGTGCGAGGAGGAACAGGAGAAGCACTGCCAGAGCCCTACAAAATGACCTCCAGCAGGCTACTGGTGTGCATGTTTCTGACCAAACTGTCAGAAACATACCCCATGAGGGTGGCATGAGGGCCCAACGTCCTCTAGTGGGACCTGTGCTCACAACCCAGCACCGTGCATCTTGATTGGCATTTGCCAGAGAACACCGGAATTGGCAGGTCTGTCATTGGCGCCCCGTTCTCTTCACAGATGAGAGCAGGTTCACACTGAACACGTGACAGACGTGAAAGAGTCTGGAGACTCCATGGTGAACGTTATGCTGCCTGCAACATCATCCAGCATGACCGGTTTGGCAGTGGGTCAGTGATGGTATGGGGAGGCATATTCTTGGAGGGTCGCACAGACCTCCACGTGCTAGCCAATGGTACACTGACTGCTGTTAGGTACCGGGATGAAATCCTCAGACCCATCGGCAGACTTTATGCTGGTGCAGTTGGCTCTGGGTTCCTCCTGGTTCAGGACAATGCCTGGCCTCATGTGGCCAGAGTGTGTGGCCAGTTCCTGGATGATGATGGCATTGATGCCACCGACTAGCCTGCACATTCCCCAAATCTGAATCTACTTGAGAACCTCTGAGACGTTATGTATCGGTGCATCTGATGCCGCCAAGTAACGTCACAGACTGTCCAGGAGCTCACTGATGCCCTGACAGAGGGGTCTGGGAGGAGATCCCCAGGACCCCATCTACTGTCTCATCTGGAGCATGCCCAGACATTGTCGGGAATGCATACAGGCACGTGGGGGCCATACACACTACTGAGTCACATTATGAGTTGCCGTGATGAAATTCATGCAAGTTGGAACAGCCTATGATTTCATTTGTTTACTTTTTTTTCAGTTTCAATTTCGAGTTTGAATCCAGACCTCAATCAGTTGGTGATTTTGGTTTCCATTGACCGTTGTTACGTCATTTTTTTCTCAACGCATTACATAATGTACAGTAAAGATTTTGATCCTTAATATTTCGTTCAAGACTCAATGTGTGACTTAAGTGTTTCCTTAACTTTTTTTGAGCAGTGTAATTTTGATTCAAATACGGTAGCTAACAACACACAAGTTTATATAATACAATAATTGTTCTGTTATTGTATTGAAGGAAATTTTACCAACCAATGTCTAAAAAAACACAACAGATGAAGTTGGACTTATATTATAAAAAACAGAAGTTCAGGAACAAGAGAGGATGGCAGTACAGGTGTGAGAGACAAGGAAAACAGATGGTCACAGAGAGGCTGAAGTAGGTGGAGGAGACGGCGACTGCACAGATGGTTACAGGGAGGCTGAGGTAGGTGAGAGAGACAGGGAAAACACAGATGGTCACAGAGGGGCTGAAGTAGGTGGAAAAGACAGGGAGAAAACAGAATGTCACAGAGATACTGAAATATATGGAACAGACAGGGAGAACTCAGACAGTCACAGAGAATCTCAAT
Organism: Esox masquinongy; assembly: GCA_016801175.1. Lineage (NCBI taxonomy): Eukaryota > Metazoa > Chordata > Actinopteri > Esociformes > Esocidae > Esox > Esox masquinongy. Next base: position 76,104 of record JACXGI010001707.1, read on the forward strand.
CAGACATTATACATCCACATGATCCTGTAAAGTTTAAAAAATCACTCAGGGTCAGGTCCTTATTGATGAAGAAAAATGCTACTTGCTTTAAAACAAGTGGGTAAGAGCAACAAAGCATCACAGTTACCCCAATGAAAGTTTTGGGAAAAGTGATTGAAGTACAATGTTGAGTGGGAAAACAGAAATCCGTGACTATGTTACTATCCACCAGAATATGTTGCATATTATTCAGTTTGCATGGCATTTAACAAGGCTAATGGAGCCAATTTATGTATTATCACGAATGGTTTCACAGATTGGAAAAATGCTGTGGAAGAAAAAAAGAGGGAACATTCCTAAACATGGCAGTGGTATTTGACATCATAGAGCAACCCAACTGGCTGACAAATTTCTGTCTGTTGTTGAAGGGAAGAAAAAAGACATTAGTTCTGTAATTAGTGCCTCTTGAAATGAGATGGTTAGGGCCAACCTTGAACTTCTCCTGTCAATTGTAGATGTTAATTTGTGTCTTGGCCAAAGAAAGGGGATAGGGAATGAAGAGGATGGTGTAATGTCCGCCTTCAGCTCAGGTCCTCAACCTAGCTCCCAATCCCATGAACGCACCTCACTCTCCCAATTACCTAAAGGCACCTCATTCCTTAGATCGCAATCACCAGAATTCTAGTCACCGGTTTACTCACCTGTGTCTTATTAGCCCTGATATAGTTTGGTTCAGTTTGCCTTGTTCTTTGTGAAGTATTGTTTTTTTCATGGCAACTCTACCACTGTAAGCCTGTTTGAATTACCTGTTGTTTATTGAATTCCTTGTTTACCAACCAGTTTCTGCCCATTTTACCTAGACTCTGTTTATAGCCTTCTCCTTGCCTGTACCTTTGCCTTATCGTCCTGTGTTTCCCGTGTATGACTGCCTGCCTCCCAACCAAGACTTCAGCCTTCTCCTGTGGAGTGTTCTCTAATAAAGCCTGTAGCGCTCTGTGCTTGAATCCAGATCTTCCTCTCCTGAGTATCCATTACAGATGGTAACATTGTACATTTTCCCAATTGGAAATCCAGCTTTGATTCAGCATTAATGCATCATATCTAGACAGCACCTACAATGTATACAGTACTTCTGCTAAAATACAGAAGAATACATAAAGCTCTTTTTTTTTTACTGTTAGCCGACGGGTTTATGGATATAAGTAGCACTGAACAGCTGTTTATGTGTGTTGGGTATGTTCATGAAGAAAATGGAAGCATAGAAATTCATGAAGACTTCCTTGGTTTCTGTCCTTTACTAAAACAAGATGCTGCCAGTTTAACAACAGCTGTTCTCTCTCAGCTGGAGAAATGGGGTCTTCAAAAAAGTCTTACTTAGAAGGAGCCTCTACAATGAGTGGTAAAGTTAGTGGTGTCCAGAAGAGAGAATAAGACCTATACCCCAAGGCTATGTACACCCACTGCAGGAGTGATGCTCTTAATCTTGTTGTGGTACATGTGTGCTGAGATGTTCCACTGGTAAGGAATACAATGTTTACAATAGAAAAGATTGCTGTATTCTCTAAAAGAAGAATTGGCTAGAGAGTCAGTAAACAGCAATAGTGACCAAGCATCTAAAAAATCAGGGATCCCTTTTATGTTGTATACAAAGGGAGCTCAAGATTGAATACAATGGGTGCCTTTGTGGAGAAGTTCACTTCTGCTTATTCTGTTCTTGTGACTTTGGAGACACAGAGCATCTGACTCTGGGAAGGCAAGTTCACATTGGCACAGCATGGAGTCCTTTGAGATCATTGTTACATCTGTGATGGCCAACAATGTGCTTGGTTACATAAAGCCCTTAACCATAGAACTGCAGTTTCCCAACATGGATATTGCTGAGGCAACATCACATAAGGGATGTAATAGCCTCAAAACTAAATGAACAGGGATTCAGCAGGTTTTCAAAAAGCAACAGAGCTGGTCACCTCAATTGGTGTGGTCCCAGGAAAGAAGAGTGTCAGTGAAGCAGACATATAGAGACAACACATCCACACAGAGCACTACAGGTTGTTTTATCACCAGTGAGCTAGATTAAAGAAAAGTATAAGCCTGCCATTTTGGCAGCTCACTTGGTGCCAACATCCCTGGACAGGCTGACTGAAGAAAGAGAGGAAAAGCTAACAAAGTGGCAATAAGATGACATTCCTGATCCCAGCACAGTTGAACAGGAAATTGAGAACAAGTTTGAAAAAAATAAGTGAAAATGATGACCTGCCTTCATCTGCATTAGAAATACTGAACAACACGCAAATGTTCTTCCCAAACAAATGCATGTTGAAAACCTTCATTACTCTTCCAGCGACATCATGCTCATGTGAAAGGTCATTTTCTGCCATGTGGAAAACATGTCTCAGAGCCAGTATGGCAAATGAGACTTACAAGACTTGCCATGATGCATGTTCACAGGGCAGTGTCTGTGGACCCAGAGTGAATTCTAAGGCGGTGTGATGCTTTTGGCCACAGAAGGATCCAAAAGGCCTTTGAAGAAAGGTAACTCATCGGGTTGTTGTTCTTTTAGGATTTTTAAAAGATACTTTTTCAAGTTTCTTGACAAATTCAAGTTTAATTTGACAAAGGTTTATTTGTCAAATCCACCGAACAACACAGCATCATCCTACACAATGCAATTCTTGTGACATGGCACTCGACAGATACATGCAGTTCAGTACGGAAAGAAGTCCAATTTCCCCAAAAGTATTCTCATTCCTGAAACTGTTGGAGATGACTGTAAACACGTCTGACTGAACTCCATGCAGACCTTGAGTTTAGAAAATTCATCACATAATTGTGAAAATGGCACTAATGTGCTAAAAAACACATTAAAATTAAAAGATTAGATAAAATATATCAGTAAGGCGATACTTTTGCATGTACAGTGAGGGAAAAAATTATTTGATCCCCTGCTGATTTTGTACGTTTGCCCACTGACAAAAAAATGATCAGTCTATAATTTTAATGGTAGGTTTATTTGAACAGTGAGAGACAGAATAACAACAAAAAAATCCAGAAAAACACATGTCAAAAATGTTATAAATTGATTTGCGAAGAAAATCAATTTATCTGGAATGCATCTGGAATGTTTGTGTGTGATCAGTATGATAATGGATCATTAAAAAAAATCTCTTTGCGGTTTTTAAAAAGTTGAGCTTGTGGGTTTGTCTCCTGTATGCATCTGCTCAGGCCAATGTCTGTACCAATGACACCCGTTCTGATTAATTTGCCTTGGGGCGTGGTACTAGGCAGGGAGGTCCTCTGTCCCCTCTTTTGTTGAGCCTCACACTGTTGTGCTGAGGACTTCAGTCTCCTTCCAGGGTGTCTTGTGAAGGGGTTGAACACAGAATCTCATTGTATGCAGATGATTTGCTGCTCTTTGTCAGTAATCCATCTGCCTGTCTGCCCTCCATTCTCGCTATTTTGGATGACTTTGGCTACTTTTTGGGGTACAAGCTGAATCTTCAGAAGAGTGAGTGCTTCACAATCAACCGGGCGGCACTTCAACTCCAGCAAGTTGACTTGCCCTTCCAACTTAGCCGCTCTGGATTTAAGTACCTTGGACTGAATGTTACTTGATCGTTTCCTTCTCTTTTCTCTTCTAACTTTGTCCCCTTCTAACGTAGATAAAGTCTCATTTTCAGAGGTGGGATAGTTTGCCCTTATCACTGATAGGGAGGATTAATTCAGTACAATACTGCCATGTGTCTATGGTACAGGTGGTGTAATGTGGTGGGGAATATTTTCTTGGCACACCGTAGAAACTGTACAAAAAAAGAGTAAAAATATGTGTATGAAACAATGAAACAGAATAAAAACAACAGGAAGTAGAACACAGTAATTTAAACTGTACAAAAAAGACAAAAAAATCTATGGATGTAACAAAATAAAAACAACATGAATAAAAATATAGCACACACCATAGGGAAATAGCTCAAAAATCAAACAGGGAAAAGTGTAAGGAGCGAAATGGAGTAGAGGGTCACTGCAAAAACTAAGGGCAAAAATAAAATAAACAAAAGGAAGAATAAACAGGGCAGCTGCAGAGTAACCCCCAAATGGTGAAGTGGATGTAAGTAATTAAGCATAAGTAAGATGTTGGCAAACAAACAATATAAAAAGGCAATATGAAACTAGCAGTACATTTCCTGAAGAAAATGTGGTGTACTTGCTAGCTACCCTACTACTTTAATTTGCCTCGATTTCAAATTCAGACTGCCATTGAGAATTGCCACTTCTACCCACACAACTATTTATCCCACTTGTACATACATTATACTTGGTGTTAAGTCCACAGTGCTTTCTGTTGCTCTGTGTTCGTATGTGTGTTTGTGCCTTGTTTCTCTGTGTGGTTGTTGCAGGCTAATTGGCTTCCTGATCGCCGGTCGCAGCTGATTGGTCAGATTTCGGGCTGATTGGAGAGCTGACTTCCGCCCGCTAGTCATTCATTGCAGCTGGTTCAGCCTGCATATAAGCTACAGAGTTCTGAAATCTCCCTCTCTCTCCCTTGCTCGCTCGTTGCTGCTGCTTTGCTGTTTGGTCTGTGAGTTAGAAGAACATTTGTGGTTTAGTGCTTTAATTGTGTGTTGTGACTATTGTTTGAGTTAAAACCTTTTTAATTTGTTTCCAGGGGGAAGGGGAAAGCCATTGTGCTTTAGACAAGAGGCCCTGGGGCATACACCACCCGTAGCTTTACTCTGTCTAAAAACACTATGTAAGACCTGGGCGGACCACCCCCTGTGTTTTGGTTAGAGCACCGGCTCAAGAGGTGCTAGTTAGATTAGTTCTTTGTTTGGCAGGTAAGGTAGGGTTAGGGGTTTGGGTTCATTTTTACTTTCTTTGCTTTGGTTCCGTCCAGCCCCTTTTCCCTATTTTACCGTTATGAGAAATAAATGCTCTTGTGAACAGTAGTCCTGCCTTTGTCATCCGTACTCGCACCCACGACCCCATACCCATTTTCATCATAGCCCAGGGGGCTTCACGTGTAGCGGGGTGTTGCACTCTCTCCTCCGGGAGGCGTGCGTAACACTTGGACATTTCCTGTAAATTTGGAAATTTTTCACTGCACATTTAGAATTGCATTTGCATTAATTGCACATCCATACATTCCACTTGTACAAACATATACTTAATACTTTTTCTGCCCTCCACTATTTGCACTTCTGGTTAGAGGCAGACAGCCTTTTGTTTTACTGTAATTGTCAAAGAAAAGTCTCTGCTAGAAGTCAAAGCATCATTTCAATTTTTTTTATAAAATGTTGGTATGTATAAATTATACAAGTAAGTCAAAATGATGCCTGTGAACTCCACACCAATGGATAGCAAAGATCTCCTCAAACAAGGCAACATTTAAAAGAGTGAGAGGGGGAGACAGAGAGAAAGGTGAGAATGATAATTGATTGAATTAAATAATGACAGTACCGGTATCTTCAGTCTAGAACAATGTAGAGAGATAGATGCATGTATTGTATACTTACTTAGTGGAAAAGGCTGCATGGCCCTCTGAGAGAGCGAGAGAGAGAGCGATGAGACATGATTAATCAGATAAATTATAGATTCAGATGGTAACAGTTTCTTCTAGAAAATGTAAGCAGAGTTGTATAGATTGTTAACTCACTATTAAATAAAAATAATGTGTGTGAACTCAACTCCAGTTAAAAGCAGAGACCATTTCAAACAAGTGAGGGCAACCTTTAAGAGAGAGAAGGAGAGACAAAGAGAAAGGTGAGACAGAGACATGATAACTGGGAGTGGAAGAAGTCACACTGTCCAGGTGAACAAAAGACAGAATTAAAGACCTAATATAGGCCTAAAAGTACAAATCAGCCAGTAGCTTTATGGTCCCATTTCAAGACATCCTAATCTGCTATGAGATGAACTTTACAAGAGATGTCAGTGACCTCTTCCTCTGCATACACCAGTAAGCAAGCATCAACACCTTCCTCTCAATCCATCCATCTCTACCTACATATACAAAATATATAACAATATACTGTAATTAGTTGCATTGTTTCATAAATCCATAACACATAATATAAAACAAAGGACTTACAGAACAACCTTTCACATGTTACTTGTGTCTAGATAGGCGCGTCTATTACATGGACACAAGCATCAGGGAAAGTGATACAGTAGATGTCATAAACATAATATGACATCCTTATAGGCACAATTTGGATTTAGTAATGGATTTAGTAATGAATGGCTCTGTTACTGTACTATCCAAGTACAGTAACAGAGCCATACTGTAGTACTTACAAATATATATGCCAAGATAGAAAACCACGTCAGACTGAAGATGACTGTAAACGTTGCCTAGGTTTATTTTACATTGACGGTAGCTAGTTAGGTATAATCAGACTTGCTTTTTCTAAAAGAATATTTACATCATAGAGACAAACATGATACACATCTCATTTTATAAATTATATATGCAAAAGGTTAGATGTAACATTTACTAGCAAGCCAGCACTGTGAAACAGAAAGTGAATTATCTCCCATTCTGGCTCAGTTTTTAGCTTGTGGCTACAGTACCTAACTAGCTACCTTTTGTGTATTTATGTGCTTAATACTGGTGACAAACCTAGCTGTTATCAACCCATTGCTGTGCACAAACAAATTTAGTTATTTTACATCATCATAAATAGAGAAATACTCACATATTAATTCAGAAACTGAGTAAGTGGGTAGCTAGTTAAGGCAGGCCAAATAGCTTCAGTCAAGCTAACTTAGCAAATGTCAAGCTGGAAAATATTCAGCGCTGAAAACCTACTTTTTAACAAAATAATAATCTATCAAGTGACCCTATAAGAAAAACAATGTAATAAGCAATTTTACATCTTCCTTACCTCAAATGAATGACTTCGTTTGTACATCAAATCTGCAAAAGTAAGACTCCAGATCCATTCTTCTGACCATGGTCTAAAATTGCCACAGGAAAACGGGGATTTTGCTCCATCACATTAGGCGCACAATAAAAAAAAAAAGGTTTCTGTCGATTATGACCCAACTAACTATTTCAGTTTGTAGCTAATGTTGTCTAGAATTGATGTCAGTTTTCAGATTTAAAATATGTGATTTGACAGCTGCAATAGAGAAAAACCATCGGAATTAGGATGCTGAAATTAGAAGGCTCCGACTGGAAAGGGTTAACATTAGAATAGTAAGCCGAAGTGACGACCATAGATATGGTGTTCTGTTATCTATGGTTGCAATTGCAAGGGAACTATGCTAGCTACAAAAACAATGCCAAATAGTTGCTGCGCTATTTGACATTGACTGAGTGACCACCAGCAGTAGTTTCACTTTATGATACCGACAACGATTATATTATCTTATTATCATCTACATTAATTTATTTAATCATCACCATCATGGGCACACACACACTACCTCCTCCTGCTGCCCCCACCCTGCGAGTCTCTCCCTGTTAATCATGAAGCTACTCCATGCTTACCGCATCAACTACTCTGCTCTTGCTCACTCTGTCCCTCGGCCCTGTGACGCTCACACTGTGACTACTCAGTTTCCTTGTCACACGCCTGCTCCTCTGCCTGGTTTCCACAATCACCTGTTGCTGCACAATGTCGGGTACTGTATATAATGAAGCTACTACAACAAACGTCAGTTTTTTACACATCTAGTGGCATCCGCCTTTAGAGTTTTACTTCTTTTGGCCCACAACTTCTCCGCACCCCCTTGCCCTGGCGCTTTTGTTTGTCCATTTCGACACCTTCATTCACAGAGTTTTGGCTCTGAGCCACCGCATCTGACACGAGAAACAGTTGACAGTAGGGGAGGGGTGGGGCCTAGTAAGAGATGTGATTGGGCCAGCCCAGTGTCAGTATAGAAAATTAACCAATGGGCCGCTGTCTCTACTTTATGGGCCGTTCATTGGCAAAAAAAAAGAGTCAAGATACAGCCTAATAGTTATTTAATGCTATTTACGCTAATTAGCATACATAAAATTAATAAACGTTTCATCATATGAACTGGGATAGCTAAATGTGTAAAACAAAGTTGGTTTTGTGTCTGTAGCGCAAATGGTTCAACAGATACAGCCTTGTAGTTAATTAACGCTAATTACACTAATTAGCATACGTAAAATGGATAAAAGTTTCCTAATTTGAGGTAGGGATATCCTAAACTGGTGAAACAAATTGGTTTTGTGTCTGTAGCTCAAACGGTTCAAAAGATACAGCCTAATTGTTAATTAACGCTACTGGTCATTAGAGTTAGCATAAAGGGCTAACTTGTCAAGCCATAGTTCAGTTGATTTTTGACACAGCAACTAATTTCATGGCTAGTCCTGTTTTGAAGTGTGGCCTGGGAGTCCATGGGAAGCAAGATGGAAACACCCTTCATTTTTATATTAGCTAAATGAATTGCGTCCTGAAGCACCCCTGGCGGCGGAGTTGGGGACACCAGTCTACACAGCAGGTATTGGTGGTCTATACACCCTCAATTATTTGTTTTCAGGGAACTCACGCCACCCTAAAATCCAACCAAGCAAATGGTTTAGCAGAAACATGCATAAGAGCCAGAGCTCCGCAATGCCTGTAAAGATATGAAGCAGCAGAGCACACCAAACAAAATGGCCTTCCTTTCTATGATTGGCACCCAAAAACGACCATAATCCCCAAAAAACATTCAAGAGTGTACCACTATACATAAATTACAAGATAGCACAAAAAACTAAGCTCTGTAACCTTCTTATCAATTGCAACAAACATGAACAAATTGAACAGCCACAAGGCATGCTGGGATATCGATGATGAAAATGAAATATTCCTTATTTATGCAGTTTATTTTTGTAAACAGTGAATCAAAGTCTGTGGAAAACAAATAATGATCGTGCTTCCTGATAACAGAAATGTACTATCTTTCTGAAATACAGAAAATTACATGTAAAAGTCTCTCAACTTTTAACACCCTATAAGGAAGACATTATAAGACATGTATGCCGCTGGCCAGGTCAGTCAGATTTATTGTTGATTTACAGTCCACTTTCTAAAGGCATAGACCCAGACATGACCATGGAGAGTTAACATGATAGGAAAATTGTCATAACACCCTAATGGAGACATGTATTGACACTATATATGGATTCTTTATACCCTACTAAGTAATTCTCAAATGCCATGGTCCACTTCACAATATCTAGTTTTTTTGTTAAGGCAATTTGCCTAGGCCAAATTCAGGTGTAGAGTCTTGCACTGGAGGCAATGGAGTGAGTGACTAAGAAAGTGCTGCTGGTGTAATGTAGGGTGAGATAGCATAGAAGTTGGTCAATAGGGTAAGCACAAGAAAGTAGTCTGGCAGGGGACACTCTAGTCTGTATGCGTATGGTCGTACAGACTTCTGACTCATTAGTGAGACTCTAAGCCCATCGACAAAAACACTGGCAATGAAAAATGCAGTGGTAGGACACTGCAACAATATGTTTTTTTTAACATGTTTCACTTAGGGTGTGTGTGTGTGTGTGTGTGTGACAAAGATATACAGACCTTCTGTGGTCCAATGGATTTACATTAACCACCTTTTTACTGAGGCCATTGTTCCGCTATCTTGCAATTTATCTCTTATTCCTTACAACCCTATAGGGAGGCACATATAAGTCTTGAGTTATCAGCAAACAAACGCACATCGTGTTATATGGGGGTGGTGTCAGAAGGCACAATAATTATGAAGTGTATAGGTTATTGTTCCATAAAGCAATGCAGACATGAATATTTTGCATACATATATTGTAAAGTAATCAGCCATTTCATCCGCCATCTTGCAAGATATCTCTTATTCCCAAAATCGTTCTAAGGAGGAATGTGTGAGACACCTGTACACCAAACGGCATGTGAATCCGACTTACTTTGTAAAAGTGTAAATATTTAGTAGGTTTTGGCAAAGTTTTGTACAGAAAAATCCAAGATGGCGGATTTTATGGGTTCTTGAGGCTTTTTTCTTCCTCATGAGAAATGAGGCTTGTGCACAAAGATGCAGCATTATAGGTCAAACGAGGTGGAAATGCCATCATTTTGAATTTAGCAAATTGAGTCATGTACTGTTGTGCCCATGGTGGAGGAATCGGGGCGGGTGTCTGCGTGGTTGGTACTCGTGGTCTATATTTTCAGTGTGCAAAGTTACAGTATTTTCTACCAGGGACTTTTTGAGTTATTCAGCAGTTTCAAGGAAAAAAATAATTATAATAATACCGACAATAACAATAGGGTTTAAATAAAAATACTAACAATAACAATATCAATCAATCAATCAATCAAATTTATTTATAAAGCCCTTTTTACATCAGCAGTTGTCACAAAGTGCTTTTACAAAACACCCAGCCTTAAAACCCCAAGGAGCAAACAACAGTAGTGTTGAATTTCAGTGGCTAGGAAAAACTCCATTAGAAGGCCGAAATTTAGGAAGAAACCTAGAGAGGACCCAGGCTCAGAGGGGTGACCAGTCCTCTTCTGGCTGTACCGGGTAAACATATTAAGAGTACAATTGTAATAATTAATAAGTGCACGTGGGCTGAGTCCAGAGTCTAGTTAAACTTAGTCCTGGTCGGAAGCATGACCAGATGGACAAGGACAACACAAGGAGG
>JACXGI010001708.1:0-37461 GCA_016801175.1 Esox masquinongy
TTTTTTTTTTTTTTTTAATCTTTATGTTTTCTTATTTTATTTCTATTATTATGATGTTTTCATTTGTTTTGATGTTTTAATTTGAGTATTTGTTTTTATGTTATTGTATTTTTATATATTTTATATTTTATTTTTCTTTGTAAAGCACATTGAATTGCTTGATGTATGAATTGTGCTATATAAATAAACTTGCTTGCTTGCTTTCCGCTAATTCCTCCACATGATTATTTGGTAGCCCAAATAATATTGCAAGCCGTTTTAACATACAGTATATTTGTTGAATTTTTGATACCAGAAACTCAATTATTGATTTAAACAATTTGAATTTAGTATTTAATTACTAAGAACAAATATAGATATAGATATATAAAATTCAAATTGTTGAAATCAATAATTACATTTTTAATCTAAAACTTTTTAGTTGTTGATATCAATAATTATATTTCTGACATAAAAAATACAGTCCTTCATATCAAAAATTCATGTGTTAAAACAAAGCAGTTCATGCACAGAAGCTGTCAACGACAGACTAAGAACAGGCCATAGACTGCTTTCAAGCTAAGGAAACAAATATTTAAATACATTATTATGCTGAATTATCCTATTATGTTTTAAGAGTTACTACTTTTATAGACCCAGTAGGTTCTTTCAAACAAATACATCTTTTAAAAACTGAAGCACTGAAAGCATTTCAGCTGTAAAATTTCTAACTGACAACATCTCAGTGGCAATGAATAAATAAAATACTACTAGAGAAAAAACATCTGGTCCACTGTGCAAGCTGTTTCTGTGTTTTTTATTAGTTTGCCTTTGCAAAGCCGACAAGGTTGCGATGTTCATGACATTTACGATACATTCATATTACTTGTCATCTTCAAGTCCTTAGAGAGAGAGAGAGTTGTTTCACAACAGTCCAGTACATAGTAATTCCTTTTAATATCCTGTTAGACCCTGATAGCAATGGTGGTGGTTGTGTCATGATTTGATATTTCTTAGCTGTTACAGGACCTGGATGACCTGTCCAAATTGCCTCTATCTCTAAAGGAGAATGTCAGGCCATCCAGTAGAGAGCTGAACCGCACCAGCGAGACAGTGATCCAAACCCAGCAATCCTACATCAATATGCCTTCAAACCAATACATTTTATGTTTGAAATGGCCCAGTCAATGTCCAGACCTGAATCCAATTCAAATTAATCCTTGTAACAGTTCCTGTAACATGTTCGAAAACCCACAAATTGCTAGGTTGGCTTAAATTCCTGTACAGCAATGCATAATACAGATGAACAACTAGAGGTAGTGTTTGGTTGCAGTCAGCGCAGTTAAATGTGGGGGAAAAAAACTGTTGATTTTAACGTGGCCATTATCTTTTCACAAAGGGCATTTTGTGTTGCATAACTTTGTTCATTAAATAAATGAAAGTATAAACATAAGTATACATATACAAATTTTGTTTTCCTTTATGTAATAACTATTTTGAAAATATCTTTTCACTGGACTGTACATTCAAACTTCACACAAGTAGGCATATATGCCTAGGGATTCATTTCATGAAAAAACATATAGTTTTAAAGTGTTTAGTGTTTTGTTACTATTAGGTTTAGGCAATACCAGTTAGGATTACGGTTAGGCTTTAAGGTTTGGTTAAGTTTAGGAATTAACTTAACCAACCCAGAAATCCAGGTTCCTTATTGCGGTAAAGACTGAGGTCAAGTTTAGGGTTACGTTTAGGATTAAGGAATGAGGAACCTGGATTTCTGGGTTGGGTCCACACAATGATAAAAAGACAAAAGTCTCTCTGTGTGGTTCTTCATCCACAATACCGTTCAGCAGATTTCCACTTCAGATTTAACTTTGTTGTAACATTTCTCTCGTCTTTCTTTTAAATCCTTTCCCACCTCTCCTCACTACAGGGATAGAAAGGGGGTTAAATCCATCAAACCAATTTCAGTGAATGGAATCACTTTTTTAGGTGATCTTTCCCTTTAATTACCAACCAGAGCAGAAGACTACTGCTCTGCTCTATGTCTGTAGTATAACGATTTCATGCTCAGTGCTGCACAAACAGAAAACAAGGCTAGGCTGTTTAGCTGTGGTCATTGAATTAGTACTGGGGGGATATCAATGCATTGGTCAATACTTATAACTTACGAAGCAATTTAGAGCACCCATTAGAAGACCGGTATCTCTCTCTCTCTGTGCAATGACAGTGCATCATTCCTGAAATCTTAACAAGCTCCATAAAAGGAGAGATGGCAGAGAGAATGTATTTTCATAAATGTATCTAAAAAGCCTTGCTCAAAAATAAATCAATTGTTTCTGAGCTGAAAGGAGAGAGAGTTCTTGCTGGCTGCAAATAAAGACCTTGATTTCAGCAACTCCCTCTAGGGTTTAATTACAGAAGAGAGTTAAGGCCCTGTTTTTTATTATTTTTGTTTGTTTTGTGTGCATTGTGTATGTGTGTGTGCGTTTGTATGTGTGTTTGACTGTGTGTGTGTGTGTGTGTGTGTGTGTGTGTGTGTGTGTGTGTGTATTGTGTAGTAATGCAGATTGGGAATGGAAGCATTTCTTGTTTTTGGATCTCAGCCACTTAGTAAATACAATTGATGCTCCTGAAGCTCCTTAGCGTAGCTATACTGCAAATTCAACACAATCTAGCATGTTCTTATACTCTCAACCAATAACAGTTCATAATTCTTGGCTTACAGGTCATCTTGTAATGTACCGACCCCACTGGGATTTGACAACATGCTTCCATCGGCACTCAGTTATGTCACTACCAGAATGCCGCCATGTCTCTGGGCATGTGATGTCACTGCATGATGACATAGCTATGGCCTCCACTACAATAACACACCCACACACACACTTTGATATGTCACACTGACTTCTATGATGCAATATGACGACAGAGGTTTTGATGACTCCTGATGGATTAGACAGAAACACACCCACCCACCCACACGCCCCCCCCCACAACACGAGGCGTGCAGTGTGAGCGGTGGCGGTGGCCACCTGGTCCGGCGGAGCGGTGGGGTGGGGCACCTGGTCCGGCGGGTGGCAGTGGAGGGGCACCTGGTCCGGCGGGTGGCTGGGGAGGGGCACTTGGTCCTGGCGCATGGCTGGGCATCTCAGTGACAGTGACAGCGGGGAGGGACAGGCAGTGGCCTTTCGGTGTGCAGCTGGCACGGCACATACCCCGTGACTCGGCTGCGGCTTGACTGTCTCCTGGCATTTCACCGTGCTGATCCCTCCGCCAGCCCTCGGCTCGCGCCTGTCTCGGCAGCGGTGGGTCGGAGACCCTTCACATGGGCCTGTTTGCATTTTAACACAGAGGAAGAGGAGCTACTTCCTTTGAAGACAATGTTTTTAATGTTTTTTCTGTGTTTGATTATTATTTAAAAAAATAACAACCCAAATGCAACCAATTGAACAAGCTCCCCGTGTTTCCTCTGGGCAGCCATATATTGGACTGTACCACTAAACCCCACGGATGGAATATCCCAGCTGACATGGCATGGGTAGAATTCCATATATAATTGCAAACAGACATACCTAAGCCTGCTTAATGGACTAGCTCACCCAAATTACAAAATAACACAAAGTTGTACTGTAGGCAGTCTATGGACACAGTACAACCATAGCCGTGGGCATTGCCGTGGGAAGTAGGGGGGGTGGGGGAGCTGAAGCCCCGCTTCCCAGCCCTCCCCTCCCCCCGTCCTAGCCAGAGCAACCCCTGATGAGATTAAGAAATGCACTTCTTGTTCCACTCTGCAACTGACACCGCTTGCTGTACGTGAGTGATTACGGCTGACGAGCACGTGCCGCTCGTCCGTTCGATATCTGTTCAAGTCCGCCACGCGCTCGACCATTATCAGCAACCCTGATCAACACATCTTTCCCCGGCTACAGACGGAACACAAGGTTGAATTTCCTTTCAGGATCTCTTCAGGGGAGGCCGAGGCTACGACTATGGCTGCAGCATTATCCTCATCTATGGGCTCAAATGCAACCCAAGCTAGTCTTAGTTCCCTTGTGCATTTTTGAATGTTTTAGCATTCACAGCATAAATCAAATATAATCTAATCGTATTTGTCACATGCTTTGCTTAAAAAGCGGTGTAAACTAAGACTGAAATTCTTACTGGCCCTTTTCCAAAAAGACAGATAAAGGGAAATAAATAAAGACATGATGACAATAATAATAATGTCTCTATTAACAAGGAGTAATAGCAAGTGGACAGGTTGAAGTGTCATTTAGGTTAATCTACATACCTATAGATAGGGTTAGCAGCTGATAGGTAATCAGCAGTAGCACAAGCAACATATGTGAACTGTGTGGCGTCTGCATGTGTGTTCATATCATGTATGAACGAGCATGTGCATTTTGGCGTGTGCATTGATACCGAAGGGATATTGCAAAAAGGGTAGCCACAGGATTTTTGTCCTGCTAAGCGATCTTATCATTTTGTGTCGTGTAACAAAAATGTGGTTTTCTGTTGAAATTAAATGATGTGATTGTGTAGAGCTACACAATACATTTTTGAAACGTCATTTGATCTGGACATGATTGCAAAACGAAGACAATACACTGCTTAAAATAATTAAGGGAACACATAAATCACACATCAGGTCTTACGAAATGTATTAAAGATCAAAATCTTTACTGTACATTGTGTAAATTTTTGAGAACAAAATAATGTAACAAAGGTCAATGGAAACCAAAATCAACAACTGATTGAGGGCTGGATTCAAACTCACACCGAAAATCAAAGTAAACAACTGAAATCAGAGGCTGCTCCAAATTTTCTGCTCCGAATTTCATCACGGCAACTCATAATGTGACTCAGTAGTGTGTATGGACCCCACGTGCCTGTATGCACTGACAACTTCTGGGCATGCTCCTGATGAGACAGCGGATGGTGTCCTGGGGGATCTCCTCCCAGACCTGGATCACTGCATCAGGGAGCTCCTGGACAGTCTGTGGCGCTACTTGGCGGCGTCGGATGCACCGATACATAACGTCCCAGAGTTTCTTAATTGGATTCAGGTCTGGGGAGCCAGTGAGGGCCAGTCAATGGCGTCAATGCCTTCATCATCCAGGAACTGCCTACACACAATGGCCCCATGAGGCTGGGCATTGTCCTGCACCAGGAGGAACCCAGGGCCCACTGCACCAGCATAAGGTCTGACGATGGGTCTGAGGATTTCATCCCGGTACCTAACTGCAGTCATGGTACCGTTGGCTAGCACGTGGAGGTGTGTGTGACCATCCAAGGATATGCCTCCCCAGACCATCACTGACCCACCGCCAAACCAGTCATGTTGGATGATGTTGCAGGCAGCATAACGTTCACCACGGTGTGTCCAGACTTTTCACATCTGTCACATGCTCAGTGTGAACCTGCTCTCATCTGTGAAGAGAATGGGGAGCCAATGATGGACCTGCCAATTGTTGTGTTCTCTGGCGAATGCCAATCGAGCTGCATGGTGCTGGGCTGTGAGCACAGGTCCCACTAGAGGACGTCGGGCCCTCATGTCACCCTCATGGAGTCTCTACAGTTTGGTCAGAAACATGTACCCCTGTAGACTGCTGGAGGTCATTTTGTAGGGCTCTGGCAGTGCTCCTCCTGTTCCTCCCTGCACAAAGGAGCAGAGACCAGTCCTGCTGCTGGGTTGATGCCCTTCTACGACCCTGTCCAGCTCTCCTTGTGTAACGGCCCATGTCCTGGTATCTCCTCCATGCTCTTGAGACTGTCCTGGGAGACACCACGTAACCTGTGCAACCTGAATGGGCCCCAGGTACCATCTCATGCTACCAGTAGTGACAAGGACACTAGCAAAGCTCAAAACTAGAGAAAAATCAGTCAGCAAGGATAAGAAGAGATCTGTGGCCACCACCTGCAAAACCATTCCCTTTTTGGGGGTTGTCTTACAATGGTCATACAATGGTCATGTCCACAAACTGCTGAAAGAGAAAATAAACAAATATGTAATTTCATTGTTTGGGTGAGCTATCCTTGCCAATATGTCCCTGTCATTCATTCCAGGGACATAAACAATTCATAGTACAGCAAATCAGATGGGTTTAGTTTATGCCAGTCAGTATACAGCTGTGTGGAAGACTTAGCTGACAGTTGCCTGTCTGTCAGTCTCTCTGTTTAACAAGGGATTAGCACATAAATCAATATTAACACACATGTAATTAGGCAGCAGTTGTCGTGTTTTTTTCGATTAGGATTCTATGAATATTTAATGAAAAGACAAAGTAATGAAATTATATATGATGGAACAGAATACCAGCAGGGGAACTGTGTCTCATGAAGTTGGCAATTAAAAAAGATGATGAGGCATTGGAAACAATCTCAGCAGGTTGGACAGGGATTCATTCATAAAAGAGGAATTAAAAGTTTTGCTACATAGTCTCATTGACATAAAAACAAATATATATCGAATGCAGTAGAAGATAGCAGACTTTAACATGAGGAACGTGATTATAAGTACGTAAACAGTTAAGAAACCTGTGTAATTGGATTTTTAGGCAGTTGCATAAGCAATTAATAAAAGTAATTTATGGAGAGAGAAAAAAAGTTAAACGTTAAATGTAATGGAAACAATCAAGTGCATAAGCTTTATGTAAATCTGGTGGAATAGCATCTGTGCCGAAGATTAGCCACACTACCACAGTGAAAGTTCTGAACTTAAAAAAACAAATTAGTGATGTTTAAGAAGAGAAAATACCAAAGAAGTAATGAAGGATCTTATTAATCTCTTTTTCAGCTTTATTCACATACGTTGTCTAGGAAACCTATCGATCTTTGAAGAAATGCAGAGAAAAATAAATCAATAGCTTTTACATGAATGCACAAGAAGCAGTTTCTGGGATGTTAGAGAAAACCATCCCCCATGTACCACCCACAGTCCCACATGTATTCCCACCTACCCAGACACTCACGAGCATGGACACAAACGCATGGAAACACATACAACCATACACACATGCATGTTTGCCTGTGTACACACACACACACACACACACACAAACACACACACACACACACACACACAAGGCACAACCACACAACTTAAGCCAGGGTTTCTCTACCCAGCTATGCCAACCATAGAGTTGAAAGCCTTAACTAAACCTAAGCATTCACAATAACAGTAAACTGACATTAAAAGTTGAGCTGCTCCACTTCACTCCACACTGGATGTGCTCCACTCTGTTCAGAATTAAGAACCAGGGATTAAAGCGCACGGGAGAATTGGGAGAATTAGGGCTGACAGTGGCTTAGGTTAGTGATACATATGCGTTTTCTCTCCGGGATATTATCCTCAGCCCTTTGTGACTTAAGAGTGACTTCGACAGCAATCCAATCAGTGGCCAAATCCCTAAATAATTTGCCTACCTTAGCATTACTAAAAAAATCAGATGTCTGCTCTAAGGAGAGGAGAGACATCACTCCGAACCTTTAGTCTAGGGTTGGGTACCTTAACTCCAACAGGCTGTGATGAGTGTATAAGGGTGGGCAACACATAACTGGCATAGACGCTGGCATAGGAATGGGCACTGCCAATTGGGTAGCACATCAAAGCCTCCTCAAACATAGGCCTACAGTAATCACGAGAAAGTCCTAAATCTGGCCGCGTGTGTTGTTGAGTAATTAAGCCCCGTTAGCGTAGTATTATGCGGATATGCTTGTCACTGGGCTGATTTTCAATTCTATTGTGGATATCTCAACCTGTCACAAACCTAAGTGTGGGTGGTCCTTCTACTGTACATAACTGGTGGTATGGCCTCATACTATCCTCAGAAATGTGTGTGTGTGTTTGTGTGTGCGACATAAATGCCAGTGCACGTTTGCTCTGCTAATCCTGCTCGGAGACGAAGAAACACAGTTATCTGATGAGTCTGTCAGTCACTGAGGCTTGATAGCCTGGTAGAGGCTGTCATATGGAACCAATGTCAAAGCCTGGCTCAAAGTCAAAGGAGGTTCTGAAAGAACCTGTAAGCCGTGGAGCCAGTTAGACATGAGAACATTAAGAAGAGTAAGCAGAGGTGTTACAAAAAGAGCAAGTGAGATGGACAAAGGTCATGACCCTTTGGGCTGGGCGTTATGACCCTTTGGGCTGGGGGTCATGACCCGGAGGGCTGGGGATCACGGCAGGGGGTCAGATATGAGCCCGGATGCCGTGTTCAGCTCTCAGGGGGATACCCTCCTCTGTCTTACCCTTCACTGAGACTGAAGGCTAGGTTGTGTAACAGCTGAATCAGTGGGTTTTCTTAGCAAACCCCTCGACAGTCAAATGAGTGGGGTATACATAAACTTTACAGTCAACACATACTGTACTATACACTGTACTATATTGTATTACCAATGTAACTGTTACGCAAATGTTTGTCTATAAAGACCTTTTGGACAATATCTAACCTCATTATTCGGCTATACAAGTGTCTCTTCCATGGCAATATCAACACTCTCCTCTATCACCTCACTTTGCTTTTTGTGTCTCTCCTGTCTCTTGCATTTCTAACGATTAGCTTTGTTTGGCAGTATATTTTCCTTTTTCTCTGCATCAGGCAAGACTTTGCTCCCTTCAAATCTAACGTCAAGCTCACTGGTACCAACTTATTCATGACTCACTTTTAAGTAAATGCCTTCTCAACCTACAAAGTCAATATTTAACATCTGCTACTGTACTATCAAGCTGTGCTCCAGAAGATCTTTAACTCTGGTTACTCCTAAAGCTTATACTTCCTTTGGTCATACTCATTTGTTGCTGCCAATGACATGAATGAAACTACTTTTCAGTCATTGGCAAAAGACCCATATGATTGTAAAAAATGAAATAAACAAGCTGATATCGGACAATTGCGCTTTTTGATTGTGACATTTCCATCTATGTGTTTCAAAAAAACATATCAAAATCAACCTGTATCCATAACTGGAAAGGATTAAAAAATTGCTTGCTGCAGTTAGCTGAAGTTTGATACAGCCATTAAAAGAAAACTAAACCCTGGAGTAGAGTGTATTCTGGGCTACACCATCAAAGATTTTAAATAAAGTTACATTCTCCTTGAATTACCCTAAACTACTTCCAGCTGTAACAGTAGCCTAAAATATGCATAACCAACATTTCTGCTAACCGCAATTTATGTCCCAACATATGAGCTACAAGGCCACCAAACAATTCAGCCCATGTTGGCATGGCAAGATGTAATGTATCACAAAATATATATATATATATATATATTAAAAAAAAAAAAAGGTTATTCTACAACTATAACGATTGTTAATTTAGTGCTTTAACACCCTGCATCCCTTCATGTCAGTGTGGAGAGGAGAATACAGCGCTGGAGGCTCAGGTCAGGCATACCTGATGTTTCTGTTTCAAACCAGAATTAGGCTGCTGGTTCTGCTCTAATAAATAACTCCCTCCAGCTCATAAACAAAGTCCCCAGAACTACAGAAAGAATTGGAGTAATTGAGAAAAGAGAATTAGGGTGAGCAAGAGATAACATACTGTAAAATAGAGCTAAAGCATTGCACTGCTATGAGGGCTGATCAACATATTTCTAATTACTGAAAATCAGTTCTAAAATCAACATACATACACAATGATAATTGACAATAATAAAGTAAGAACAAGAAACGTTACAACCTCTGGTTCTGCTATGAAATGTCTGAGCTGATCCAGCTTTAAGCTCTGGCACAAGGCTATGGCTTCCACAAGCCTTCTGATGGCAACACTTCAGAGAAACAAGGATGTTGTGTCCACAGTCTGCCAAGAAAGCCAACAGAGGTTTTTACACACACACACACACACACATACACACACACACACACACACACACACACACACACAAATAAATGATCTGCAGCCTGTGGTTCTGATTCAAGAAAGTTCTAGATCAGTGGAAAAAGTATTTCTCTCAGCTGCATACATTCAAATTTGAGAGCACTGATGTCGGAAAAGGAAAATAATTGGGTGAATGTATGAGAAGTGTGCCTGTTGTTGGTAACTCTATCCTCCACCTTTATTTAAAAAATCCTGTCCTGTATCCATCTGGCCCCTCAATGACCACTGTGCTAACCACCCTGAAACACACAGTAGATTTCACAACATGCCTTCTAAGACCCTTGTAATCAACAAAATCCTCTGTTATGGCGACGTACCAGGCATGATGCTAAAAGTTCACTAGCGTCCCCTTCAACCCGTATCACTACCAATTTAATTACAAGTCACTTTTAAGAAAATCCCCCCTCCATCTCAGCTAACTCCTCTATATTTGCCGTTCCAATAGAAAGCTGCACACTGGTACGAACAGCCCTCTGCCATGGTTTATTGACCATTCACCACAATCCCTCATGCCTTGTTGCTTAATTACACCATCCCAGCTCTTCCACATAAGTAACCGTCTCCTGCTCACGGTGAGCTCTGCCACAGGTATACACCACCACAAATGGACACACACAAGAAAAAGCTTCTCATGAGTGCGTGGCAGAAAGGGTGAGGCACCAAGGTTAACCACACAGGGTCAGAGTATGGAGGCCACATGTACAATACAGCATGGTACGCCCTCTCTTTGACATGACAGTTCCTTACACAGTACAGGTGCTAAACACATAGAATGAGAGAGACAGAGGCAGAGGGGAGAGTGGGAGAGATGTAAATGTGTGCATTTTTCCATGTGTAGGCTGTAACTAGCCAGAGCTTGGTTGATGGGGGTTTGAGGTCGAGCAGGGTTGTTTGTTTGTAAAGGAGACCAGTACGAGGAGATAATTGAGTGAAACGGGAGCCAGTCTCTGTATAATTGACTCTTGGCGTCTGACCACAATAACACACACACATATCAACGTATGCACACACGCACATGCACACGCACACGCGCACACACACACACACACACCAACCCGCACAGGAGGAAATCGCAGGACTGGACGGTTGGACTGAGAGGAGTGTACCTGGCAACTGTTGCTAAGCAACATATGACCGTTTGTTGTTGTGAGGGCTCAACCTACTCCTAAAGCACAAAACCACAGAGTCCTGGTATGTGGTGCTTCCACGCGTCTAAGATTGTATCCATCATAAGCCAAGATAAGCCACCCTCCGTCCCATCAGTCTGTCTCTTACTATACCTCACCTGCTGCCGTGATTAAACGGACGCATACCACTGTGGGACCTATACATCATCCAGTATGGTTTGGCGTTTGTCGTCCACTGAGCGGCTCAAGGACTCCATCAGGTGTGATCCATGGCCAGCCGTGTCATGGAACACATTAGTTGCATCACCGCTTGGGAGATTGGTTGCTCCTACTGCCCTGCACGGGAAGTGTACATGTGTGACGGGTTGTTAATGAGGAATCTTTACTATAGCCAGCTTGCTTGTATGCAGTCAATCTGGTGAGCAAACGTCCTGTCCTGCTGTTTTTAAACTACTCCCTCCCTCCTCTCTTTCAACTATCCCCCTCTATCCCCTCTCTTTCAACACCTTGTTCACGTTGAGAGCTCCTTCCTCCTTCCACCCCATCTGTGAGGAATTGAGATAATCCCCTTTGAAACCAAGCACACATGAATATAACAGCTGACGGGATACCCCTGCTTTGGATGGTAATATGTTTTGTCCTTCTTGCACACACACGGTAACATGCTGTGTTTTCTATTCTCCTGGATAGATCATAGCTAAATATCTATATGTATGTATGTATGCAGGTATGTATGTATGTATGATAGTTTGATATTTGATTTATTTGATAGTTTATATTGTATGTCATCTTGCAAGTGCAGCATGAATGTGTGAAAATTGTGTGGGTGTGTGTCCTCATGCCTCTGCTTTGTTTGTGTGTGTGTGTGTAGGCTGCAAGGGAGAATGAGAATTTACAGCTTAATGGTGGACGCATGCCAGTGAACAAACTGTTTGGCTGAACAGGTAACCCTTCCTCTATGAATCCCTTAGTGCAGGTATGATGACTTGACACAGGTTGAAATGACTACTTTAGTTCATTTTATGTGCATTACTATCAGATAAAGAGACACATCACCTTGTTCTGGAAAGAAAGGAGTGACCTAAAAAATGGGTGGTCCATTTTGCAAATACAAGACGTTGTTTTCTATTGGTTGGTGCATGGTGATGCAATCCACTGTCTTCACTCCTTCATGTTTTATTATGTTAACAGGAAAGTGACAATTCCATTGACAAAAAAATGCTCTATAACCCCAGAAACGGGGAGCTGGTTACACTACACTAGTACAGTAAGTCAGATCTAAGCCCTTGTCTTCCTAATAGGGCTGTGCTCATTTCTGCTCTCCTACCGTAGCATCATATCACAACTCTATTAAACCCTTGACATAAAGCCAGAGCCCCGCTGTGCTCAATTCATACTCTCTCTCGCTCACTCATGGCTACTGGGAGTCTTGAATTGTCTATCAGGATATGAAATTAACAGGCACAAATCTGTCCTAATGACCCTAAATCTGCTAATAGGGGAAATGAATCCTCTCTAACTGCAGTGGGAGAAGCACATCTCATATTTGGGATGCTCTGAAATAGCTCTGTGAATGTTTCTGCTGAATCAGAAACGTTGGGA
This sequence comes from Esox masquinongy, assembly GCA_016801175.1. NCBI lineage: Eukaryota > Metazoa > Chordata > Actinopteri > Esociformes > Esocidae > Esox > Esox masquinongy. Next base: position 12,589 of record JACXGI010001708.1, read on the forward strand.
AGGATCCAGTGGATACAGTACAGTCAGGAGGTATTCATAGTCCTTCTCATATTTCTCATATTTTCCTCAGAATTCTAGTTTACTATGTAATGTAACTCGCTTGCCAATAATTCATAGACATAATGAAAGACAACCCAGGAATAACATTTATATGTATACAGTATGCTTAAAAGTAAAAAAAAACATTACCCATCATATTTGTTTTCATTACTAAATTCATTCCCGAATTCGAGGCAATGAACACTCTCTCTCAGCCGTGCTTATCAATGGTTACTAAGGCTTTGATTATGTTGAAATTTGCTCATATTGTCATGTCTATTCTTTACATCACATTCTGCGCCTTACACTGGTACTGGGCATATCTTAATTAACCAAACAAATTGGGGAAACCTTTTGTGGTATACAGGGTATATCTGAAATATTGTTGCTATTTTCAAATTTGGATTTGTCAGACCACAGGACAGTTTTCCACTTTGCCTTAGTCCATCTTAAATTAGCTCATGCCTAAGAAAGGGCAACGGCGTTTCTGGATCTTGTTTATATATGGTTTCTTCTTTGCATGAAGTTTTAACTTGCATTTGTGAATCCAGCGACATACTGTATTCACAGACAATGGTTTTCGGGAATGTTCCTGAGCCCATGCAGTGATGTCCACTACAGAATCATGTCTGTTTGTAATGCAGTGCCATCTGAGAGCTCTAAGATCACGGCCATCCAATATTGGTTTTTGGCCTTGTCCCTTGCATACAGAGATTTCTCCAAATTCTCTGAATCTTTTAATTATATTATGTACTATAGATGATGAGATCACCGAACTCTTTGCAATTTTATGTTGAGAAACATTATTCTTAAATTGTTGCACTATTTGCCTGCACAGTCTTTCACAGAGTGGTGAACCCCTCCCCATCTTTACTTCTGAAAGACTCATCCTCCCTGGGATGCCCTTTCTACACCCAATCATATTACAGACCTGTTGCCAATTAACCTAATTAGTTGTGAGATGTTCCACTAGGATTTTTTGGCATTACACAACTTTTCCAGTCTTTTGTTGTCCCTGTTCCAACTTTTTGAAATGTGTTGCTGGCATCAAGTTCAAAGTGGGCATATATTTTTCCACATGCGTAAGTTTCAACATTTGATATGTTGTCTCTGTACTATTTTCTATTGAATATAGGGTTTAAATGATTTGCACATCATCGCATACAGTTTTTCTTTACATTTTACACAGCATCCAACTTTTTTGGAAACGGAGTTGTGCATGCCAAAAGATGTAAATGAAGAAGATTAAAGCAATTATTAACCACATCTGTAAAGACAGTGAATAATTGAAATCAAATTATGAGCAAAATGAAAGAACAACTTGTTTCAAAATATGCTACGTTCAAATCCAAATGTAGGCACCAAAACAACAGGTTTTTATGCACGTCCAAACTATTCACAGTAGCTAGACAATGATCCAGTGTAAAGAGAAAGATAGAATGTCTACTTAGGTTTCACAGCTCCAAAATGTATTCTTTTTTTTAGAAAATAGGTTTTTCAGCCATTTTAATCTCCATTTATTCTGGATACTGCAGACCTGCCCAAATAGACACAAAGGGAAAGACAGCTTAAAGGGACAGAAAACCTAGTTTTGCAATCCTCTTAAATGAGTTATTTCAGTACTACGATAACTACAATTAAATCCTCACAATTTGGTTTTATCATAGTTGTGTATTGCCACTTTCAGAAATGTTGCCCCAATAATTTTCCCCTTTTCAATTGGTTTTACTCATTAAATTTTCCTCCCAATACAAATTGTCTTTGTAGTTATCTTTTTTTCCGGTGTTGCCACATTTGGCAAAGAGCTTATAGCAATATTTCTTTATTCTGCTACGCAAATAACACCCAAATTGAGTCAGCAATGGATTACATTTGTAGAGAGCCCTGGCAAGCATGGAAAAAAATTGGGTGTGCAGAAACCATTTCTCTCCAGACAGTTTTACAAATGTCCATCAGGTTTAGCTGTTGGATTAGCCAGATTGACTCTAGTTGTTTGAGCTGTTGCTCTTTGTGTCTACCTACCTCTGCAACATGATCCATACATTTAAGCAGTTTGTGTTTATCTCATAGAAATTTCAATATATTTTTTGTCGATTTGCATAGCTGACAAACTAGTAATGCACATTGAAGTTGCTAAATGCTAGCTAGTTAAAGTTTGTGCTACAGTATCATCAGCTACACACGCGGGTAACGTTAGCATTGCTGAAAATAATTTTGCTAAGATTGCTCTGCCATGTTTTTCACTGCATGCAGATTCACTGATGTGGGTAACATCTGTGGATACATTTTTTGAAAGTTTATTTGTTTATTGTGACACCAAAGTGTTATTTATTTCAAAGAGGATAACGTGCATGGCAGTAGAATCACCTGAACAGTCTTTTGCTATAGTTACTGGCTGTTATTGGGGCCAATAAGTATACTTGTTTTTCAATTTTATCAAATCACACAAAACAAAAAAAAGTGACGTAATAACAAATCTATTTGCTTTGGATAATTGGTGTGCTGAAAGATTAATCTTCGCCCAGTCTGAGGTCCTGTGTGCTCTGGATCCATTATTTTTTCAAGGATGTCTCTGTATTTTGCTCCATTCTCCAGCTGAGAAACATCCCCATATCATGATTCTCCTGCTACACTATCATGATGCTCTCGCCACCACGAATGGTATTAGGCAGGTGTGGCAGGTTTTGGATTGATGAAGTGCTGTAGAAAATAGTTATCCTTCATGGTATGTTCTCCCATCTCTGCAGAAAAAATCTAAAGCTCTGTTAGAGTAGCCATTGGATTCTTGGTGACCTCAATGATGAAGACCATTCTTGGCCTTTCACTTAGTTTGGCCACACAGCCAGCTCTAGGAAGTGTGTTGTTGATTCAAAACTTCTTACATTTCACAATTACGGAGCCCACTGTGTTTCTCAGAATTTTCAATGCTTTCAGTGCTTCAAAATATATGTCTCGACACATGAGTCGGCACATCAGCAGAGCAGGAAATAGGTGTGCTGGGGGTGCAGTAGGAGCCCCAGGTATAGTCTCAGCACCACCTGATGGGATTGTGAATGTGACCCGAGCCGATGGGCACGTTGCCGGTCCATCCCGCAGAAAGACGTGTGACACTACAACCAATGCTCATGCATCAACCGTCCATCGGGTATGCGTTTCTGCGGCTGATGGGCACGTCGCCTGTCCATCCGCCAGAAAGACGCACGTCACTACAACCAATGCTCATGCATCGACCATCCATTGGGCATGCGTTTCTGCGGCTGATGGGCATGTATCGCCTGTCCATCCGCCAGAAAGACGCACGTCACTACAACCAATGCCCATGCATCGACCGTCCATTGGACAAGCGGTTCTACGGCCAGTGGGCATATGACATCCAACTGTTTATTCCCAGCACCCGCATATGAATAGATCTTCTGCAGCCATGCAATCCAATGAAGGGGAGAAACTCCAATCAAGTTGTAGTGACAACTCAAGGATGATCAAAAGAAACAGGATGCAACTGAGCAATTTGTAGTGTCATGGCAAAGGGTCTGTATTCATATGTACATGAGATATTTCCATTTTTTTATTTTTTATTCATTTTCAAAAAACATGTTTTCGCTTTGTCATTATGGGGTATGGTGTGTAGATTGATGTACGTCTTACAATCTCAGATCATGACACGGAATTAATGATTTGCTTTTCTGAGTGACCTGTTCCTTGTAGTAATTTGTTTGACTGGCAGGCGGCAATTTTTCAAACGACAGGATATGTGTACTCGCTGGATCAGCAGCTCCAGTGAAGCTCCGACCAACAACTTTTTCATGTGTGTAGAGGACAATCCTGCTGTAAGCAGAACTTTTTCTTTACTGAACCAAAACATACACAAGCCTCTACTTGACAACAAATTCTTCAGTTTGTTCACTATCTAATCCATTATACCTTGTTCCAAATGTTTTAAGAAATACTATTATTTGCATGCCCAGCAATTATAAAAGCATACATAATTTTTGAATCACCTGTTTTACCTCCTTGTTTTACCAGGTAAGTTGACATTCTCGACCTGGGAGCAATTAGGGATAACTGCCATTTTCAAGGACAGATTTTTCAGAAAAAGGTGTCATGTTTCGGTTATTGTTCAGATCCATCAGCGAAGCTACCTGCCACTCCAAAATGATAGCTCCAATTAAACATGTGTGTAAGATTTATTTTTCGAGTTGTCCTTTCATTGTTTGTTTTCTGTTCATAGTCCACCAACAGTAGGTTCTGTGTGCGCTAGGTATTATTAAATTTAATGAAAATCTGTCAAAAGATTGTTTGACAATAACTATCAATTGCTGATAAACCTACATACGGTACAAATTGAAATGAGGGCAGTGGATGAAGAACAAACAAAACATATAATTGGACACAATAATAATGAGTAGCTAGGCTACTGCCATTGTGCTGTAGAAGAGGTAAAGTGAATTAGAAGTCAAGTCATTGGATATTCAGGTACTGCTGAACAAAACAGAACAACAATAGACATTTTTTTTCAGACTTCAGTGATACTAATTACCTCTGCTTTAGCTCAAATATGAATTACATTCAATAAAAGTTTATGGTTAGGATTGTTGAATATGATTTGATATTCTCTAATGCTGTTATCTACTTACGGTGGCTCAGCGTTTCAGTCAAGTTGAAGGTTTCTGTAACACATTATTAACACTTTGGATGAAAAAAATGCATTATGTAATGTATCATATTATGTGAATCAATTATTAAATATGTCAAGTAAAAAATTGTCATCAAACCAGGATCTGAAATGGCCTGTTGTGGGTATTTGTGTGAAACTATTCATTAGAGCAACATGCTAAGGAATTTCAGGGCATGGATGGCCATCTTGAAAACAACTCATGAATATCATCCTCCACACTCATAAAGTCTGTTGCCCCAGGAATAACACCCCCAACAGATTGAAAGCTATGATGTGGAACACTTTCTCATTACTTTAAAAGCCCCAAGAATATAACATGAAAGATAGAGGATAGGAGAAGGATAGAGCGAGAAAGAGAAATCTGATATACAATAAATCATAAATCTCATGGGCCAGAACCATAACCCTTTGAGTTAGATAAGGTTGTCCAATCACACTAAAAATGGGCAAAAGGTACCAGATGTTTAATGCATCCACTTGTCACCCCAGAATATACAGGCATTTACAGTTAAGGCTGACCATATATCAGCTACTCTATCTGATAATTATTACTTGTTTTTTACACCCCACAATTTTTGTTATTTTCATCCCTTCCTCAATTTCATCATATCCTATTGTACCTACAGTCCTGTCTCATCGGATCAACTATGGATCGTTGAAAATGTAGGCATTCATGCCAAGGGAGGAATCTGCGCCAAGCTATAGGCATCCATGGCAAGCTATTCTGCAGTTTTACACACTGCTTTTCCAACCAAATCCAAAAATTTGTTTAGCAGGCACCCAAGCCACTTGAATTAGTCAGTAGAATGTAATGATAATAAGAAATCCTTGATGAAGATGCCCACCAGTCACAGTCAAGCAAGAACTTAGAATGTGGGGGACAAATTTTTGCTTTTAAATTGTGATTTAGACCACTGTGCCACCTGGGAGATCTCTCTTAATGTCTGTTTATAACTCGTTATTTCAGAATGGGATGAAGACATATCCTGAAATTGTAAACAAATTCGGTTGGGTAGTGAACTGTAAAAGCCTATTTCTCTAGCAGGCTACTGAATTATTCTGGGACACTGAAAATACCCCCCAATTACATTTTTAAATGAGAATATCAAGGTCAGGGATTGATCTGGATTTGATTATCATGAGGTCAAGTATTGATTATTGTCTCCAAACTATGTACAATCGCTGCACTTTAAAACGCTCAATACATCCTTACCTTTGACATGAACCTATAGCCTTTGGTCCTTAGTTACTGCAGATGCATTTGAAGGTTGGAGGGGTGGATTGAAGCAGGGGCAGATAGCTCTTGAATCTATTTTTACTGGTTTGCTGGTTGGTTGGGGTTGTGTAATGCAATGCGCTCTCAGCATCCTCACACAGAAAGTGTTCCTAATAAGATCCCAGTAGGGGTTCCTCAGCAGCTTTTCACAGGGAACCAATCTGCAACCGACATAGTCAGCAGTGACAAAGGCTGCAGTGTGAGGATGAGCTACATTCCACACCGAGACACTGGTGAAAAGGGGGCCACGGTTGGAACAGGAATAAAATAGCCCAGTCATATCTTATCAGTTGAGTGTGAAAAAGACACATACAGAGGAGAGGGCACGATGCGATTTCAGTCATACAGAACCCCCCTCCCAGTCGCTTCCTGACCTAGCCACTGTGTGTGTATCCTGGAGCACTCAGGCTTCCACATTATTTGAAGAACAATGGTTTGTTGTGGAAATCACTAATGGGAAAGGCACAGAGACTGTAGATTATTTTCAAAAGTAAAGCTTTATTCAAGATTTAAAGATATAAACCTGGAGCAGTTAACAACACTCTCAGCAGTGTCAGGTCAAGAGCTCCCAGTTGAAGGTTGAGCTCAGGCCTATATACATTCAGTACAGCCCACTGTGTCTGCCCCCTATGCATGGTTAGTCTACATGTCTCGCCAGCTTCTCTGCGAACTTTGGCTTAGAAAGATACGATTTTTACAGCCCTTGAGAAGTTTAGCCAAAACTATAGCTATCTGTTGTAGGCACATCCTGTACAAGTGAGCAGAGCCAAAACACACAATGGCCTTAATAAATTACTGGATTCCTGGATCCTTAGTCAATCATTGTTCTTCAATTGGTTCCATTGAGTGGAGTGGAGGGATTTGAAGCAACTAACTTTATCCTATGTTTTATCAATCTGCAAACATGCTTTGACTGGTTATTCTATTTAAAAAGACCTTCACCTGTATAGGGCAAATTGAACTAATCCATCAGTTTGCCTGTGGAAATGGTAACCAGGGACACAGCTAAAAGAGACCTCATATTCATATGAAAAGAGTAAGGATGTCAAGGGTGAGTGCCGTTTCAACTGGGTTTCATTGCCTCGCCTCGCTCCTGCGAACACCTTTGAGCTTAATCAAGGTAGAGATCCGTTCTGGATTGCCTGGTTGAGCGAGCAACGTGATTATAATGAGAATCTCGTCGGATGTGCTCAGGCACTCGAAGAGTAACTGTTCCGAACCCGCTAGGAGTTGCCGCAGCGAAGCGAGGCCTTAATTACAAATTGAAAGTTAATATGTATGTATGTTATTACCTTGTTAAGTAACCTATCTACCCAGCTTCAAGCCAGTTTACTTTCTTTAACATCAGCTTCCTGGTGGAGGGAAAGAGGGTTGCTTTAAAATATATTGACATTTGGAGCTATTCATTGTCCCTTCTAACCTGAAAATAGCCCTTGTCACCACCATGCTTAACAGTAGGTTCTGTGTATTTTGAGTGATGAGCTGTGTTGGCTTTGTTCTAAACAAAGAAAAATATTTTTTAATTAACGCCAAAACGTTATACCTTAAAGAGGCATTTTAACCTGGGGGCCACTCAGTTGGTTTGTATCATGTTTGAGAGATTTCTAGGGCTGTGAGGCCAGTATGGGCTTGGCGAACTAAACCATACACTCCATTACATCACAACATGTATCGAAGGACGGGCCATATCTGAAAAATGTATGTATGTAAGTATCCTTACTTTCATTTTGAAAAGCCTGGATTCTGCTACCTAGCTAACTGTCTTTACATGATACCACACAATGATATCAAACATGCGGATATTGCATCATACATGTTCAAACCAGATTAGGCTAGTACTGTAACAGATTTGAGAGACAGTAGTTGCTGGATAATGGGATATTCTAAAAGAAACTTTTTTCTCCTGACGATATCCCAGTGAAAGGTGTTCCAATACAGACTGAAGAATGTATTTACTAATCACAGTTGGACCAGAACTGTTTTATCATGACCTAGAGGGCAAATAAGTAACTTCACTCTATTGATATGGCTTACTACTTGTTAAATTAACAGTGGCTGGGAGAATTAATTTACCGCTTCTTTTAGCAAGGTTAATAAGCTAACCCTGATCTGTGCCTACCAATCTATAGTATTGTGCAAAGTATAACCTACTACTATTACATTCAGTATGGCTACCGTCATTAAAACAGTAATTCATTACAGCCCTGCTTATTGACAAATATGCCTGTGAAAATTAACTATTGAGATCTGTGGCTAGCTATCACCTGTAAAATGTATAGCCTACTCATTTCTTATGGTGCCTATAAATAAAACTGCAAGTTCAAAGAAATGCGAATTTCAGATACTTTGCCTGTATGGAATGCGCTGGGCAAACGAAACGTGAAAGATCACAGTTTTGCACTTGCATGTAATGAGTACAGTAAAGCACAGACAACATTATTTCAGAACTAACTATTGATTTTAAATGTTTCTGACAATCTAAATAGTATTTCTATTGTATTCTCCATTTGCCATTTTTTAGAGAGTTGGTCTTAACGTTCGCAATGAATGATGTGGCATTTTATGAACTGACAAAAACAAAGAAAGTAGTTAGTACTGCAAAATTAAAATTTGCTCGTTTCACATACTGTTGAGATGTTGTATTTTTTTTCATTGCTAACATTAATAATTATTTCATTAAGTAGGTGAACTATAGTGAAATTCCACTTATAACAATGAAAGTAAGAATACGGGGCACTTATATAGTGAATTTCAACGACCCAACGCATCTTCACAATGTAGCAATTATGCAAGACAAATGACAGACGGACACACAACAAAACACAGACGAAACAAAAAACACCTTGGTCTCTTTAGACCATAACACATTTTCCAACGTAGTTCTGGGAAATCTTTTTTTTTTTTTACATTTCTAAAGGATGTCCTCATCTGTGCAATGTCCTAGTGGTACCATCTTCCCTCTACGTCTTATCTATGGTCTTCACTTTTCATTTCCATGAAAGATGTTATGCCTTAAACACTGCTATATTCTGACTAACTGCGCCACAGTGTGGTTTGGTGGTTGCTCCGTAGCCGACCGGAAGGCCCTGCAACGGGTGGTGAAAACCGCACAGCACATCACGGGTACCCAGCTCCCAGCCATCGTAGACCTCCAGTGCAAGCGGTGTCTGCGTAGGGCATTTGGCATCACCAGCGACCCTTCACACCCATGCCACAAGCTGTTTGCCCTCCTCCCATCAGGCAGGCGGTACAGGTCTCTAAGTTCTCGCACCAGCAGGCTCAGGAACAACTTTTCCATCTACTGTAACCCTGCTGAACTCTGTGACCCATCACTAACCATACCCACTTTTGTACTACTGGACTCTGTCACTGCCTTACAAAGTCTGATAAGATTTTTCAGTTTGTGTCATTGCTGCTATTCCTGTATTTCATTTGCACATGCCGACTTGCACCTTAATAAACTTGCCTTCATTGCATGTTTAGAATTGCCACTGTACTTGCATTTTCAATTGTTACATACACATCTACCTAGGGAACCTCATTGCTACTATCCCTGCATTTCAGTTGCACATGCTACCCTTCAGAATGCCATTGAGAATTGCCACAACTATTTATCTCACTTATACATACATTATACTTAATACCTGTACATTTTCTGTAAATTTGTAAATTTTCCACTGCACATTTACAATTGCCATATGTAATGCAATTGCATTAATTGCACATCTATACATTCCACTTGTACATACATATACTTAATACTTGTACATTTTCTGCCATCCTCTATTTGCACTTCTGGTTAGACGCAAATGGCATTTTGTTGTACTGTACTTGTACTGTTCAACGACAATAAAGTTGAATCTAATCTAATCCCTGTCCTGATCTGTACCTTTCAAAAATCCTGTAAATCTTTAAACATCCTGTAAATCTTTTGTTAACTTCTGAATCATGGCTCTGGAGTATATCAGCAAGAAATCTTTAAGGAAATCTTGCAGGAACAGTTGACTTTAGGGTTAATGAGAACCACTTCAATTGATGTCAGCTGACTACAAAAGACATTTGTACATGATTTGGAATGTGTTTGGTTAAATCTAAACACAGTTACAACCCCTATTATAACGCTTGCAACCAAGGCACTGGCACATTTTTGTTAATATAATTTTCAGATAAACTATCTGTTTTTGACTTAAATATTGTTGTTGCAAGATATTATTAAAGGTGAAGATGGTCAGACATTATCATTGTTGATTTCAGCCTTTAAATGAACAAAGCTGCAATCTTAATGTGACTGTGTGTTCTTTATTCAGTGTTCATCCTGGATTAAATAGGAAAATATGTTGGAAAATGTATATAGTTAAACAGTCCACACATTGTATAAACCTATTACCTACCCATCCTGTTTGAGGTCTCTGGTCAGTGCAATGTTCTCTTTCCGCACAGATAGAAAAATGATTACACCTAATGAGTGTAGAATCAAGGGTGCCTATTGCTGGGCAGGAACATAGATCTGCTCACCCAATAAATCTGGAGCAAGGTTGGTCCTCACTGCATGGGACTTTTTCATTAACCTGGAATGACGCTTTTAGTAATAGTAACATACTGGTTAATACTGGAGTCAGTTACGAACACAATCACATTACTACACCCACATAATTTTACTCATTGCTTGAATTAGCAAATTCTTTGCTGTTTAGTTTCTGTAGGATAATTGTGTTCCTCAACACCATCCAAGTCTGTCCAGCGTATAGATCTTTAGATGAACCTGACCACAGGCGTGATACCTCCCTTCCCGACCCTGTGATGAGTATTCTTAGACGATTTGATGAAACAAGCTTCGTTAAGAAAATTCTTACAGTCACAGGCACCATCAGTACAGTCAGATGTTATTACAAATAAGCATAACTGATGTTAAAAACCTGGGCTCTACACCCTGTTCCACTCTGTGCCTGTACCACAGTGTTCCTTCCTAAAATCGAATCACCGGCCATCGCTGACACATCTGTTTGCATGCACCAGAGGCGTCGCTAGGATCACAATACATTCGGGGCTTAGCCCACCCCCCCGCCCCGCCCGGGACAGAAAGTATGGGATTTTGAATGGACATGCGATGTATCCGATGTACACGCTAGCGGCCTACACCTCTACATGGTCATAATGCACGATCGGAATTACAGATGAATAGATCAGGGGCTTTTTTTTTTTTTTTTTGGTCCGTTTGAGATCCGGGGCTATTCATAAAAGATCCGGGGCTATAGCCCCGGATGCCCAGGGCTAATGACGCCACTGGCATGCACAAATACACACCGTCTCCTCTAGTGTGGATTACACAGACGTGTGCACCCGTTACCCGTTACATGCAGAAACCGTGACAACCGGAGATAACATCATTAGTCCCTTATAGAGAGCAGGGTATATGCCCAAACATGTACGTGGACACCTGGCTCAGTGTTGTCGACTAACTGAACTGAAATGTCCACAACCAGGTCACCATGGGACCGTGGGGGAGGGGCGTATGCAGATTATGTGTGCCCACGTGATATTGACCTATGACACAGCATTTCTCTGACACCTCCCATCTCCGTCGGGCGCCAGAACACCCAGTTCGGTGTTTGTAGAATGTGGCGACTTGTCCTGCCTCCCCCCCGTGTCAACGCCTCGTCAAGGTTACAAATCACAGGGAGCCATTTTAAAAGATTAAAGTCACATTGGCGAAGGAGACGGTGGGTTTTATTCCTCCCAGTCATCTCCTGGCCACACGGTGAAACAAACAAGGACATCAGGAAACCCGAGGCGGTACGCTGTCCTTTATTCGATCGACGGAGGCCAGACAGCCGCCGGCGAGATTCGTCGACAGTCTTCAACTCTACACGTTTCTGCCCAAAATGACAGAGCCAAGGGGGGGTGAAGAAGGCAGGGAAAGGGACTTTCGAGGGAACTCACTTGGTCCCATCTGACAGATGCCTGCCCAGGCAGTGTGCCAGGGAGGTGCAGTCTTAAGGTGACAGGGCCTGCCACAGTGAGCTAAATTGATAATGCCATATGGCTACTCAGGACTGCGGTGGAATTCCAGTCACGGAGCAATAAACGAGGAATTATCCGCCCGCCGGCGTTGTAGGACATCATTTCACCGCCTTGCGAGATGGTTTCCTAGGAGCCGAGAGAGGGGCAGGTGGGGGCAGAGGGAAGGGGCGTAACGCAGGCGAGTCCGCAGTACAGATGACTCCTCTCCTCCCTCTCTTCCTCCCTCTCCTCCTCCGTCATCTGGCGCATCCCTCACTCTGCCCCATATGCGGTGCTTGTTTCTGTTTGATAGGAGCCTGAGATGCCGCAGACACTCCCTTAACAGGCTCTTCACACACACAGTCCAAAGTGGGGAGAGTGGAAACCGGACTGCGTCGACGGGGCTTTACGGAGGGCGCGGGGTGGGGTGGAGGTAGCCTGGCGCGATGAGATGTTATTCATTTGTGGCTTATGGCAACAGCCAGCTGGGGATGTTAGGGTTAAATGGAGTGAAGACAGGCTACGGGGAAAGGCTTAATTGTTTGATTGATTGGCTGCGGCAGCGAGCGCATTTCTGAAGCCCCTCGGCGCCGATCAATGAGTCAGTGAAGGCCTTGCCAAACCCAGCTGTCTCCCAGGGCCCCAGGATTCAATTAAATACGGGGGGCCCTCCCCACCCCCCGGCCCTGGAGTACCACAGCCCTAGAGGCTCTCGCTTTCTCTCCCCCACTTTCGGTCCCCCATTCGGTTACTGATAGCCGTGGATCGTGACATGGGGGAAGCGCCGAGGAGTCAGGGAGAGGAGAAAGGGAATGGAGGAAGGGAGGAGTGGTGGGTGTAGGAGTGTAGGGAGGCGTTATTAGATTGGAAACCGAGCCAACATACAGTATTGGCCACAAATCGAGTTACCCTTCTAATCTGTCATTTAAACAAATTATCCCAGGCTGTGATGCATCAGCAGTAACGCTCTACTCCAGGGGCTTGAGGGAGGGAGGGAGGGAGGGAGGACGGTAATAGAGACAAAGGAGAGACTGACACTTTGGCAGGGAACAAGAGAGATGGAGAGAGATGAGGAGCAGCGGTACGGAGGATGGGATTAGAAAATATGACAGTGAAAGTAAAGTGGAGGAGGGGAGGTGAAGAGGGAGGAGGAGGGGGGAAGAAGTAGAGGAGGAGCAGGAGGCAGAAGAGAAAGGGAGGGAGGAGGAAGAGGTGGAGTAACAGGAAGAGGTCCAGACTCGGGGGTTTAATGGAGAACAAGGGAGAGAAAGACACTGCAGTGAGGAAATCAATGGTGCTCACTGAGCAAATCGCTGACCTACCAGTGGGCAGGACCACCAGAGAAGAAGAAATAAAGGGGGGGATGAGGGATGAAACCAAAAGAGATTGAGGGGGAGAATGTAGGAGAGACAGAGAGAATTAGAAAGAGTAGAGAGATGGAGTGAGGGGTACTGGGGAGGGATAGACACTGAGGAAAAAATGAGAGAAACATTTACTTTGAAAATGTTCTAAACAAAAAGTGACAGAGGTAGGGACAGACAGGGATGGTAGAGAACGCTTTAGGGGTTTACAAGTAAAAAAGGTAGGGGATGAAAAGGATAAAGCATATGAACAGTAAAGAGGGAGAGATGAGGAGAGAGTATGAGAATAGAGTAGAGTAGGGTAGAGTAGAGTAGAGTAGAGAGAGCGGTAATAGATATGTTTGAGTAACCATGTAAAGGTGCCAGGTGGAAAAGACAGGAAACAATGTTCAAAAGGCAGAGACAAATTGAGACAGGTGATTGGTTAAGGCAGGGTCACACACAAGACTGTTCTAGATTTACTATCCCAGCTGTTGGAAACACATACAGGGGAAAAACACACACACAATGTACACAGACCAACAGGAATGTGTTCATGTTGAAGTGTGTTGTCTTATCACTTTTTTGAAATGGCTTCTAAAAATAGTGCAGCGTTTCTGTAAAACCGGCTTGGGAGTTTTAAATCGTGGAAATATTAAAAGAGTTCAGGTGTATGTTTTGTTCACGGCAGAATGAGATGCTGCTGGTATGTTTCAGAAGTCCGTCGGATGTCACAGCAACCTATAGACTGTTAAAGACTGAGCTGTTAGGCAGTGAGAGTGATTCCCAGTGTGATTCAAACCACCCACACACAGTTCAGAGGAACCCATCCATCGTCACAGGACGAAAGGTTGACTGCCAAAATCACATATGGACAGTCATGTTTATGAACACACATGCTAAAACACGCATGTACACACACACACACACACCCTCCTTCATACACACGTGTAGAGATAACACACAAGGGAAATGGGATTTAGTTTAAGTGATGAACAGCATTACTGGATTTCACATGCTGCACACACTAGAAGAACAAACGTTCATTTCGAGAGGGAGAGAACCCAAGTCATTGGTTCTTCCATGGTCCCTCAACAATCTGTGGAGTCCGTTTCATCGATCTCTCTAAAGCCACATTTAACATTACCGTGTGTAAAACCGCTGACATGATCCCTCTTCTCACACACGTGATCGTGCATTCATAGACATACACACCCACCTTGGAAGCCATTAGATCAGACAGGAGGGCCAACCCCCACTCCCAATGACCTTCCCCCTACCATTCCCTTACTCCCCTGTCCATTATGTCACAGTGCTGAGTACACGCTATTGCCATTCATCATCTTCTTGGTCTTTGCAAATGCTAGGATAGCAGGAGTGAAGGTCAACCTGTGAACTTTGGCTGGGATTAAAGGCGGGCGTGAGGGGAGTTTTATAAGGGACAGCCCACTCTGGTTTGTAAGAGCAATAAGGCATCTCAAGGGTTTGTGTATTGACAATACACCGGCGGCTTAGTGCTTTATTCAGGTACTCAACAATGCATAATGCCGAAGAACAATTTACTATGCTGTAGGTAAGGAACATTATTGATAGGGCATATGCTGTAGTGTGACACTTAGTTGACCTTCGGCTTCCTCCTGCTTCCTACTATGCTGTACAGCCTGGTATTCTAGAAGACCTTCCTCTCTACAGCTTGGTGTTCTAGAAGACCTTCCTCTCTACAGCTTGGTGTTCTAGAAGACCTTCCCCTCTACAGCTTGGTGTTTGAGAAGACCTTCCTTTCTATAACTTGGCATTCTAGAAGACCTTCCTTTCTACAACTTGATGTTCTAGAAGACCTTCCTCTGTACAACTTAGCGTTCTAGACCTTCCTCTGTATAACTTAGTATTCTAGAAGACCCTTCTCTCTACAGCCTGGTGTTCTAGAAGACCTTCCTTTCTACAACTTGATGTTCTAGAAGACCTTCCTCTGTACAACTTAGCGTTCTAGACCTTCCTCTGTATAACTTAGTATTCTAGAAGACCCTTCTCTATACAGCCTGGTGTTCTAGAAGACCTTCCTTTCTACAACTTGATGTTCTAGAAGACCTTCCTCTGTACAACTTAGCGTTCTAGACCTTCCTCTGTATAACTTAGTATTCTAGAAGACCCTCCTCTCTACAGCCTGGTGTTCTAGAAGACCTTCATCTCTACAGCTTGGAGTGTCCTGCAGGAACCTGCAGCTCTGCAATCTATGCGATATATTGTATATATATCGATATATATATTATATAATATATATTATATTAATATATATAAATACCTTGCACACCTGACTCAACTTGTCAACTCATCAAGAGCTTGAATAGGGGAATCAGATGTACTAGTAAACAATTACAAAAAAATCTAGGATTCCCAGAGAAGATGTTTGAGAACCACTGTTCTATGTGCAGGGTAAAAGTTGGAATATATTTTGGTTGTATAGCATAATGAACCAGTTCTCATGCACATGCAAACGTTTTGAACGTGTATACTCCTAATCACTCATGTTGAAAAAAGAGGGGAGAAGAGGGGGAAAGAGACGTAGTACTACCTCGGACATTAGAAGGTGGTAAGTATCTGTAATAAATGTCACAATCTCCCATCAAAATGTGGAAGTGACGACAACCAAAACCAGGAACAGGGGAAGAACGAGTAGCTTGTAAGAAAAAAGATTGAACTGGCAAGACGATAGACATTCACTGTGAACTTCAACTAGTAAACCTTGATATTGAGTTTTTAACTTTTTCATTGTGTTGTTAGGCATGTTCATCCAATGGCCCCCAGAAAAAAACAGAGGGAGATTTTGTCATCAATCCAAGAGACCAATCACAGACAACAGGAGGCTCGCAGACTTCTGACCAATCACCGTATGCAAGCCTCTATCCGACACGAAACAAAGCTAGAAAAGAAATAATGTGCACAACCTGCCGAAAAAAACACCAAATTGACACACAGCACACCTGGAAAAGACCCTCAGTGGCACAATCAGGGCAGAAATCTTAAACGTGCATGTGGGAAAAAGTGGGGGTTTACATTGGCCTTTAGAACCACACACACCATCGGCCTCATTAAGGCCTGACACACACACACACACACACACACTAATTGGCCCTTTCATAGAAGACTCCCCACACACACACACGACTGGCTTTGATGTCAAATCACAAAGGCAAACCCACTAAAACCATTGTTCTTCAGATGGCACGACCAGGAGTGCTGATGAAAGCATGTGTGTGCACGAACGAACACACGCGTGCACACTGAGCAAATCACTACAATAATTTAAGCCTGTACCTGTACTCCGCACTCAATGTGCCCTCTAACATTACCTCATAGCCTCCTTATGTCTCCTTAAACACTGACTGAGACACCATTGAAATATCAGGACACGCCTCTGTACCACAGATCTTCATCTATCATCTGTCTGATGCCTGCGTGCTCGTTTGTGTCGTACGTTCATGACCACACGGAGTTACTTCGGTCAAAACCACCCCAAATGAAACCTTCAAATTGAAACTACCTTTCGTTTGCCGGGCCGACGGTCTTGACCGCTAGGCTACCGAGCCTCCACGTGTAATCTTCACACGCAAACACACACATCTCATACCAGTTCATTTATGAAGATCACTTCACTCAATAACTAAGTCTTGTCAGGAACTGCTACTCTCTACGGCCCTGTGCTGCAGCAAACTATCTTTACTGAATGACTGAACAAGCTCCCTTAAAATACTTACTGTACTGTGAATGTGTACATCGACATTATACCATGCATGTTCTATATTCACTCTTCTCATCACATTACCTCATATGCTCACCAACCATTGTACCTAACTGTAAATCAATGGTGCTTAGATTTAGTATCTTCTTTATGTTCCATATATGTTGTTTAGCACTAGCAGCACCATTAAACCAAGTCACATTTTTAGCATGTGGAAATTACCTTGGTGATTACAGATTAAACTACTGTTCAATTGGGTGGAAATCTGGTGAAGGAGCCCATTGTAGAGATCCACAGTGAAACAGCTAGTTAAACTGTCTTTGTCACTCAAGCTCCAGCCAAACGTGGCCCATCACTGAGAATGTTCCGATGGAAAACCAACAGGATTTTAGTCCACACCTGTGTAGAAGAACCTGCTCTCCATATGCATTGTAACCCTCATTTACTCAAAAGTTCACTTACTGGTTCTGTATGGTGTTGAAGGAACTACTCCAGACATACCTGCCCGAAGGCCTGGCTGTTGAAATATTAACCTTGTCACAACCTGGCCCGACGTCTGCAGTGCTCCAGCGGTCAGGCTGTTATCAGGATGGGCTGTGACATGGGAGTGCTGGGGGACTGAGGCCACACCAACAGAGGGTCATTAAATCACAGCTAATTGCCTGTCATCCTGGCTTGGGAGGCACGACAATGTAATGTATGTGATGGGTGTGTGTGTGTGTGTGTGTGTGTCAGACAGACAAGAAGAACACATGGTGGCCTGACGGGAATAATAGTTTGGACCTCACGATCACTTCCACAAAACCAGGGTGAAACACTTCAGTCTGAAGTGTTCCCACTCGTGCTCCACTCAAGTTCCAAGCTTGTTGTGTGGTGTTATTTTTGTTAGCAAGGCAAAGGTTCCGGGTTCGAGCCTCATATGAGAAGAATAAGAGGGAAGGTGGTACTGGGATCTTAACCATATTCATTGGTTTAGTGAGTTAGCCACTGCTACTTACAACAACATACTTGTCAGCAGGCCCGCCGATAGGGGGGGACAAACGGGTCTGTTGTCCCGGGCCCAGGGTAGGGGGGGGGCCAGAACTGACATTGGGTTGACATTAAAGGGCCCATCTAAGATATCTCGTCCCAGGCCCAGGCAAGACTGTCAGCTGTCCTGCTTGTCAGACTTGTTTTTTCATACTTTTCATACCCCCCGTGAGAATCAAACCTACAACCCTGTTACATTAGTCCGTTGAGTGTAAATGTCTTTGGTGAGACAGTGACAAAAGACATTCAGACAGGAACCTGACATCCAGATATAATGTATCACCTCTAGCTTCCAAGCACTGTAGCATTTTAGAATATTGAAATGTTAGCTGTAACACCTTTTCAGGTGCCAGGAGAAGCTCATGTTGTCAACATATTCAAATAAATAAACACCTTGAGAAAATTGTTTGGGAAATGTGACAAGGTGCAAGATTGGGCTGTGCCTCACCTGCCAGTGGTGGTCTCAGAGCCGTGTACCTATGTCCAGACTATCGTAGCTGTGGATTTGAGCTTAGTATTCCCCTCTCTGGCCTCATTCTGTTCACCCAGTGATATAAAACAGTGGGTATTGAAAACTGCTTACATTAAATGTGGGAATATGAGGCATTGTTATATTTTTTCACATGATCACACAGAGGGCCAGAATTTTTTCACAGAACCTGCCGCTTCAAGTGAAAAAACATGGAGAGATACTAGGGCGAAATCCCAATGGAAAGAACCTGTTAAATCTGTAAAGGAGCTAAAGTCTGGATGTACCTCATATTGACGAACACTACCATTAAGATGAAATAACAGACAATATAGTGTGTATAGTGTGTTACGTTTTTCACAATGTGACACCCATGACTGAAAAACATGGATGCCAAGTATAGTGTGTGTTTTGTTTTCCTCTACATTTCAACATCCCCACTCAGCTTCACCACAGGACCACTCTCTTATGACACAGGTCTGTCCAGGGAAGCTACACAAACACCTTAAGAAATGCAGGGTCAAGCCCCCCGGAGAGGATTCAACTAATAATCGACTGTTGAAAAAAGCCCTCCTGACTTTTTTGTCCAAATATTCAAACTATTTACACTCGGCCTATACACAAGTTATTTTCCAAACCCCTGGAAATTAGCAGTGATCACAGTGATCCCAAACCACACAAAGACCCCCACTAAACAGCCACTTAGCGACCCAGACTAAACAGTTTGCCCAGACTAAACAGTCTGGGCAAACCATTTGGAAGAGTCCTGGCTGACAGGCTCCAGAAGCCCTTAGATGACAGAGGAACCATAGGGATTCATCAGGCAGGATTTCATGAACGCAGATCGACCTCCAGCAACATCCTACGATTGGTTGAGGACACTCAAAGAGGTTTTAACAAATACTAGTCACAATTGCTGTGTTCTTTGACATAGAGAAATAATTTGATAAGATGAATCACAAGGGACTCATGTACAGGTTGCAGGAAACTAATCTGAAACTTCCAAAGCCATCTGTGGGACTTTTAAACAGTTTCATAAATCAATGAGAAATAGGGGTGACAGTGGGGAAGGCAACTTCTGAGAGGTTCTCCCCAGGGGCAGGTGGCCATCAAGACCTCCAACCATCCGACCTCAGCCCACTGTTGTTTTAAATATGCATTTCAATTATTTATCACCCCCCACCCATGAGACGGTCAGGTCTCTCCATTTGCTGATGAACTCTGGGCATCATTGTTTAACTTCACACATGCAGCCAAAAAAGTACATCTTATAAATGAAATAGAGTTATGGGAAAACATGTGGAGAGTTAAACTAAACCTATTGGAAACCCAATCGGTCCTGTTTTCTTTTTTTTTTTAAACCAAACAAAACAGTTTAATTAACATTATACGGGCAGACTACCGATGATCCCACAGACACTTTATAGGAGTTCCAGGAGGACACGAAATGGAACAATGTAAGAGGAAGCAATAAAACGCTGGTATCACTTACAAAGATTATGCAGAAAAAAAGGAGGCCCAGTCCCCAGTAGGCAGCCATCAGACATGCATCCGACCCTTGTTTGAATATGCAATTCCAGCCTGGTGCAATGCTACTCCTGGACAAAATAGAAAGCTAGAAAAGTACAAAATCTTGTACATGTCAATGTCATTAAAGCTCCCCAAATACACAAACAACCAGTACTCTCACAAAATGGCGGGTCTGAGTACTATAAGGGATAGGGTGGCTGTTCTGGGATGGAAATGCATCATCAGATTTGACAATAAGCTAACTCTAAACCATTCATCCAAGAAGAGTTACAATATCCATCTAGAGTTTTATTTGGTACACCCCTAAACACTTTTACAGTTTTAAGGTCTTACCTTTACAGTACCTGAGCTTCCCGAATCTCTTCCCCAACAACCTGTTATTCTTGTTTATTCTTACAATGTTATTATGACTTCTACATTTTAAACAATAAAGACTGTTTTTAATTAAAATCAAATTGTAGATGGGAAACGCAGATGAATCACTATGCCTCTCCGTCCAGTTCTTTGCCAAACACCTAACCAATCACTGACAACAGGGATGTAAAAGGACTGGAAGCTCTGAGCTATCTCCTACAAAAAACATTTATTTTCTTCTTCTGCAGGTCAAAAAAGAAACACAGAGCTAAACTCTTTAGAACAAAAGTCTAGCTGCACACAGTTTATGAACATGGACAATGAATCAGTTTAGTGATACAACAGTTTTTACTGTATGGTATACATTTTCATATGGGTACTGGCAAGTTGGAAACGTGCTAATTCTCTTGTTTGCACACCACCGTATTTTAAGCCAGCATGTCAAGCATGTTTTGTGATCTGTATTCATGAATTCCATATAATCCATATGGATTCATATGTAATCCATATGTTTGTGTTTGTATGTACTAGGCTTACCCAGTAAACGCGGGTTTGTTTACACTGCATCTATATGTTTCAAAATTCTCTTTGTGCTCTACTGAGAGACCAGGGGGATCAGGGCACAGAAGGCTTGAATTCTCTCTCTCCTTCTCTCACGCCCTGCTTTCTCTCTCCTTTTCACTTTAGAACTGTCTTTCCGCTCTCTGTTTTCTGCGGTATCCATACTAGATATGGGAGAGCGGAGCACTTCTCTAACTCTTCTTTAAGCTGTCAGAAGAAGTGCTCAGTGCTCTGCTTTCTGGCCTCATCACTCATGACAACAGAGAAACACTTTCAACTCTTACACAGCCTACTTGACAAGACAAGAGCTATAGCTAGTAGCAACTCTTCAAGCTTCACCTCAAACTTGCTTGGCCATTTGTTGTTTTAGCTGCATTGCAGTAGTCTTTTGCAGTAGCCATGCAACTAGGGAAATTAAGACTGAAGAACAGGCAACTGAAGAAAGCATGGAACCAAGAAGACTAAAAAGAGAGAAAAAACAAAACAAAAAATAAATTAAGTTGTGTCTGACAATGCAATCTTTTCTGCCCAGTTCATTCTCACTACCATTAGTATGGCATCATTAGGAAGTCAAGGAGGGAACGAGGTGTGATGATTAGTTCAAACTGCCATTAAATAGAATGGACCACCGCAGGCAGATGTCACAATGACTTGGATCAATTACAACACATTACCTTTCAGGCCTGCACAGTTCCTTCTTACTAGACACAATATAACAACTCTGGACCTCTTAGATTACATTCTAGTCCATTTACATTCTAGAAATCCATTTCTAGGAAAGGCATAGTTATTTCTCTGAATGCCTCAGGATAATTCTGCTACTAGACACTGGGAGGTATAATTTAGATCAGATGAATCCATCAGTGTCTGGGACTTGACCTGAGCATACAAGTCGACTGTGGGTGGCCAGAGTGTTGGGAGAGAAAATATCAGGAGCTACAGTAGAGAGGAATTTAGTAAGATATATAGAGTCAGTGATTGACAAAATATACACAAAAGTAGTCTCTTTGGTCTTTACCGTGTGGTTGATATCCATGCTCTCTACCATATTTACCGTGTGGTTGATACCCATGCTCTCTACCATGTTTTGGAGTTTTCCAGAAACAGACAGATTTTATTTGAGATTATGTGACACTTTATTTTACAGAGGTGAACTCCCTAAATAATTATGCAGTAGGCTGCACCTCCATAGCTTATTAAAGTGTCATCATAGTAAAGGGATTGGATACTTTTGCAATGAAGAATTCTAATTATTTGCAGCTAATAATGCACTTCAAATATGTACTTTTCTTTCACATCATCCACATTAAGTAACATTGTGTAGATCAGGGACAAAATCCCAATTAAAAAAAATATACTTCCAGATTGTTACACAAAAATCTGTAAGGGTCCTTGGGGGTTGAATACTTATGCAATCCACTGCTCAGACAGAGAGAGAGAGTAATATAGAGAGAGGGTGAAAGACAAAAGAAAAAAGTAAAATGTAACACTGTAAAAGCCTTGTAAACAATGGATAAGAAAGATCTGAAGAGTACACACGGCTTATCTCTGAAAGCAACAGTTGCAAATGTAATGTTTAACCAACATAGCGTATCTCTGATGATTCCACTGCAAAGTCCCTCTTATCTGCTAATTGAGCTCGATAATCCAACACACATGCATGTAAATGGATGGCTAAAGCTGAATACAGAATATGAGACTGCTGTCCTACAGCTTTGCATAGCCTATCCCCCATAATGTTAGTCAGTGTTTGGATATATGTTGTTGATTAGTTCTCTAAAGATTCCAACATAGGCTTACCATTGCATGAATTCATAAAATCATCACCCACACGTTGTTGCCATTAATCTTCTTTCATAAAAATAGACAGACCAACCTCTCATCAATTTATACAACTGAGAACACATGAATCAAACCTGTAGGTGTGATTTGCTGGCAAAGATGATGATTTTCTGCACTGACGTGAAAAAAAACTCAAAAGATGAAAAGGAGGTTCATAATGGGGAGCCACCATATTGCTTGAGCCTACCCTATGATGTTTAGATCAGCGCAGATGAAGGAGAGAATGCTACATTAGATTAGAGGCTCCCCTGGGCTTTTGCTTCCTGACTAGGACAGTACAGTTGTCACATGCATCAGGGAATTGCATCACCCTGGGAGCTGGGAGTAAGCAAAGCACCGGGGGAAAGACACAGTATTCTAGGAACTGTGGTCCTTGGGTACTCCTCCGACACAGTTTGGTTTGGCTATACATCTACACACCGCAGAGGGAAACTGCAACCCATTCTACGGTCCACAGAAAGGGACATCAGCTGCCACCCGCCCTCCATCGAGTTCCTCCATAAATCCAGGGCAAGGAAATACGCAGGCAAGATCATTGATTCATACCCCTGTCAACTGCAGCCCCAAATATGTTCCAGACGGAGGCCAAACAGGCAGGACCGGTCAGTCATGACCAAAAAAATCCATCACTGCAAACCGTTAACAAAAATCTTTGTTAAGGTGTTAGTCAAGGTCCAATTCTTGGGCTGAGCCTATTATCTGTGTATTTTAATTATGTTGCTTTGGTTACCTCGATACCTTGGTATACGGCTTTACTGCTCACCGTCATTCAATTCCCACATCAATAACCTTCAGTCTAAAGTTAAATACAGAGTTAGTTCCAGAATAAGGCATACTTGACACATGGTGCAAAGAACACCCAAACAAACAATACCCAAGTATGGCAAAACATACCAGTTTGTCTCTAGGCCTCAATCAATTGTTAATGAACACACTGGCATCCAATTTTTTACCAGCACGGGTTTTCGTGTATACATATTAAGCCTAGTCTTGGAGTAAAAAAGTAGTCAAGCAATGGACATTTCCATTTAGCTTGATTTTTTTTAGTCCAGGATTAGGATTAATTCTTGCCCACAAAACCAACCCTTTATTTTTGTGCAGTTATTTTACCAGTTAAGTATGTTAAGAGCAGATTCTCATCAACAACAACAACCTTAGAGTAATTAGGGTTTACTTCCTTTCAGAAAGGTCAGTGATTAGAACCAGCAATTTTTTGTTCCAGCAACCAATGCTCTTGATCAATAGGCTACCCTACCACTTAGTATTGTGACCTTTACACTGTTCTTAGTTGGAAATAGCTACATACAAGACACCTGAATCAGAGATAACGTAGAGAGATATAAAAAGAGAAGTGGTTGTTTGGGCGGAAAAGTTGTACTGCAGCAGGTTTAGTCACCTCAGGATTTAGTCACTTTTAGGTGCTGGCAGTTAAGTGAGCAGCTAACTGTCACTGGTCTGCTACAGGCTACAGGTCAAGTGGGCTAGGGTTGAACGGTAGCGCCTCTTGGTGGTGGTTGGTGGTAATGGCACCCCTTCCACAGAGTCACTGACATACAAGCAGTGATACACACAGAGGACAAGAGAAGACGAAAGGTTCAGAGGAGAGGAGGAAAACTGAGTCTAGCTGAAATAACATAAACCTGTATAAGAGTATGACAGAAGCAGACTTTATACTTCTAATTGCAGAGGGTTCAATTACAGTAACAGTTGGAACTAAAGCTGTTTAAAGAGCTGTCAGAAGGCATTGTCAATGTTAAGTACCATTAACTGTCTTCACCACAGACTGTAGGACAGAGCGTAGGGACAATGGAGACCCTATTAATGAAATGTATCACAAATGTAACCAAAGCATCACAGATAGATGGGTAGGGAGAACGAGAGAATGGTGACAGCAGGTTTACATCTGGCTGCAGATGATGCTCCGGCAAAACAAGAAAATAGCTCTAACCGAGGCACACGTTTCCATTGTAGATTTCTGAATTGCTGCTATTTTCCATATAAATCCAATGTGGCTGATAT
>JACXGI010001708.1:37561-58623 GCA_016801175.1 Esox masquinongy
AGAGAGAGAGAGAGAGAGAGAGGGAGAGGGAGAGAGAGAGAGAGAGAGAGAGGGGGAGAGGGAGAGAGAGAGAGAGAGAGAGAGATATCACTACAAGCCAGGAGAGAAGAATGGGTCTAAATGGGTGCAATTATTCTGTGTTAATTGTTTCCTGGGGCCAGCAGTGGTACAGCTGCCATTAGTTTGGTCTAAATGGGTGCAATTATTCTGTGTTAATTGTTTCCAGGAGAAATGGGCAGGAGTAAAGACCTGAGCAACCTAAAGACCTTGTGCGTACCTAACTGTCAGTGGTCTGAGGAGGGACAAACCCCAAACCAGCGACTGGGTGTTGGGCTATTCTGTCTGGTCCGAACCGACAAAAGTTATACTGTGGCACAAGCCATATAAAAGGTTTTTGATGGTTACGGGAGGAATGTGTCACAACACACAATGCATCACACCCTGCCGCGTATGGGGCTAGGTAGCCACAGACCGGTCGGTGTGGCCATGATGACCCCTGTCCACAGTCGAAAGCGCCTACAGTGGGCACGTGAGCGTCAGAACTGGGGAAGTGATGGCACCAGGATGCACTGCGGGTAGACAACAAGCCGGTGGAGGGAGTGTGATGCTCTGGGCAATGTTCTGCTGGGAAACCTTGGGTCCGGGCATTCACATGGATGTCAATTTGACATGTGCCACCTACCTAAACATTGTTGCAGACCAGGTACACCCCTTCATGGCAATGGTATTCCCTGATGGCAGTGGCCTCTTTCAGCAGGATAACGCACCCTGCCACACTGCACACATTGTTTGGGAATGGTTTGAGGCGGCTGTACAGCGGCTCCACCTTGCAGCTTATAGGACTTGAAGGATCTGCTGCTAACGTCGTGGTGCCAGATCCCACAGCACACCTTCAGGGGTCTTGTAGAGTCCGTGCATCAGTGGGTCAACTCTCTTTTGGGGGCATGCGGAGGACCAACGGCAAATTAGGCAGGTGGTCATAATGTATTGGCTCATCCGTGTAGACACAGAAGCAGAGACAACACACACTCTACTAATGCTAACTCGTCTTACCTGGGGGCCGGGTTCAGCCGGCCCCCCAATAGCTCAATCCTCCAGTGATATCTGGGAATATTAACAGAGCCATAGTTGACGTATGAAAGACAAATGAAAGGTGACAGACTTTAATTCTGCCCCTTTATATTCCATCTCAATTTGGGCTGTTCACGCTGCCTGCACTGCAAACCTGGGCTGACTACTGAATACAAATAGACCAAGCGGCTTATACTTAGTGTTGAGAGATTCAATGGATATATTTTTTTGCCAGACTTGCCCTTTACAAAGTACATCGTGTATCAAAAACATTGTCTAAGCATACAGGAGCACACACATAGCCAAATGTAATCAGTGTCCTCACCTCTGCCTTGGATCAACATAAACAGAAGCTGAAAGAAGCAGACCTATGTAAGGCCAGCCATACGTCACACCACGCCGCATGCTAATGAGAGATGTGCGTGTTTCGGGATCGTGGGGTGGGGCGGGTTTTTCTTAAATACACAGTATGTTATTTTACAGCCAATGCATATCGGTCCACAAAGATTTACCACAGGATGAGAGCCACCGTGGAGCAGGCAGGGGATGTGTGTGACTTCTAGGGGATCAGGACCATATAGCTTCATGGACACCACCTCTAACAGTCTGCTGTAATGCCCTATCTGATGTGCTGCGAAGGAAAAGCTCACTGGTTCGCATAATGAGCTTGTGACTGGGACTTGGCTTTGGGGGGGGGCGTTTCCATAGCTCCGCCGCAAAGGAAAAGATTAACTGTCGTCGCTCGTTTGGAGTCAATCTGTATACCTTCCCCCTGGTCGACACCGTGTTCCCTGGAACTATGTGTGGGGAATATATCAAATCACAAGTGTTTTCTATGGTTATTTTAGGGTGGGCAAATCGAAGCACATACAGTTTATACATGCTTTCCCTTCATCTTTCTCTACATACTTCTCATCGCCACCAAGAGCGTAAGCTGATATTTGCATTCAGTCATCACCTCCCAACTGACCTACCATTTTACATACATTTGTCAGGGCTATTAATTAGCAGGGATGTCATGATACAATATTATTACCGCGCTAATGTGCCAACGCAATATGTATCGCCATTCTAATGGTTCTATGGGAACTGGAATTCAATGTATAAGTATTTGGAATGTATATGTTTGGATGCAGCTACAGCTGACTTGGGCAAGAATCATATTGCAATAGACAAAAGTAATATTGCAAAGAAATATGTATTTCTACAAGTTACTGTGTCAACCTTTCTATTTGAATATGCTACCCATCCAGTTTAGTTTTAAAACACATTTTCCAGACACTAAAACAAGTCACCTGCAATCCCTTTAAACACAAGCACAGACACATACTCCCACAGACACATACTCCCACAGACACATACAGACACATACTCCCACAGACACATACTCACACAGACACATACTCACACAGACACATATTCCCACAGACACATACTCCCACAGACACATACTCCCACAGACACATACTCCCACAGACACATACTCACACAGACACATACTCCCACAGACACATACTCACACAGACACATACTCCCACAGACACATACTCCCACAGACACATACAGACACATACTCCCACAGACACATACTCACACAGACACATACTCACACAGACACATCCTCGCACAGATACAAAGCAAGGCCATTTCATTCGTTCCCACCTCCTTGAGGCTATAATGAAAACATGGGAACAGGTTCAGAGAGGGATGAATGAGGACCGCCAGGAAGCGAAAGATGATGAAAAAACGAGGAAACGAGCAAGGTAGAGGGACGCATGCCGGATGAGGCTGTGGATAATGAATGATTACTCCAGTGTGGCTGACATTGCACTCCACAGGAACCCAAAGGCAGAGATAGGAGGAGGAGCGGACCGGTGGCCCGATTTAGAGAGGAGCAGCTGTTCCGCAGCTCGCCTCGCCTCACATCTGCCAAGTCACTGTAGGCAGGGTGCCAAGGTGACTCCTGCAGTAACAGTGCAGCTCCCCAATCGCACACACATACGCGCACACATACGCGCACACATACGCACACACATACGCACACATACGTATACTTATCCCATCAGGCACGAACTGGTGACACCCACAAATCATTCATCAGAGAAGTCATGAAGTTCGAGCCTTTCATCTGAAGTTCTTCCTGGCTCGGTTTCTTAGACATGATGAAACTAATATGCAGGAATCCCACATTAGCATAAAACTTGCCTTTAAAATAGTAGGTAATCGGGTGGGTTACGGTGGGTTGGTATAGTAGGTTGGAGAGTCGATTACATCGTAACAGGCTATATAATGTGTTTTGGAGTTCTTACGCTGTACGGTTTGTGGCATATTTCACTTGAGAATGACATTGCACTACGTTTTTAGACTGAATAGCACTTTTCCTACTGAAGTCTGAGGCTCCTGAAATGCTTTGGGATTTATGCAATATGATTGTACTATCATAAATTATTTTTGAGCATTAGTGCCAGTCTGCACATTTTTAAGTTGTTTTTATGTTGGTAGCTTTAACGGATCAAGAGGGGTAGAGGATACCTCCCATTTTAGCATATGGAGCTTTAATGTTAAAGCTTCAAAAGAAGAATTGGAAAAGAAAACCTGTATACAAGCAACCTATTTCAAACAAGTCTGAAGTTTGAATGCTTTTTCTAGCTTAAATTGCCAGAGTCTAGCTAAATCAGCAACATTTTCCCATTCCAATCTATGGCATTTGAAATACATTGAGACTTACACATTATGGTTATTAAAAGTATTGGCTGTACAAAAAAGAAAAAAAAGGTCTCACCACTGGGTTCATTTCCATACATGAATAAATGTATATAAAGTATAAAGAATCAAACATTTGCTTAGTCTAAACATTTGATTAACACGCCCATCTAAATACATTTTTTAACAACATCTTTTGCAAAGAGGTCAAAGACACAAACACATTTCATAACTAAAGAAATGTTTTGATTATCTAAGAGAATTGAATATTGAATATAACACAGATAAAGGTGATAATGAAGAAAGGAAGAGGTGATAATTAACTCTGACTTGGCAAATCGAGAGTTTCACATAAAAGACAATCAAGTTTATACCAGATTAACAAAAAACAAGCACATTGTCACACCTCAATTGCATCACCAGGGCAGAAATATTCAAGTCATTGATTATAGGCCGAAGGAATTCTGCAGCAACATTTTTAGTCTAAGAGATGAGATGAAATTTAGTTCATTCTTCTCTTGCCTTATAAACAATGCCTGAGGATATTATGAATAGCTATACTAGATGCTGAGATCCATCACATTATCAGCTTTAGAATGAAAACATCCGTATTTATAGTTACTTTCTTCCTTTTCTGTAGCATCAGTGTTGGGAAGACTTGTGCTGGATTTCCATCTGGGCAAGATGAGAGTCCGTTCAAACTGGTTTGAACATGTATCTGACCAAATGGGCAACCAAAACGGGGACCATGTTTCCTGTGCTGGCATCTCATGTTGATCTAAAAACATGATTTTAACATTTTGCATGTCTGACACATTCTTTACATGATGTGCTCATAGACACGGCTTTCTCTTGACCCCATGGAACTAACATCACTTTATCTCGCTCTCTCTTGCTAAAGGTCAAGATAATTAGGGTGACCAGATTCAATAGGGTGAAATACAGGACAGTCAGACTATGACTGTTAGACTATGGGATATTGCGCACACAGGTGGATAGGCTTGGCAGCTCGTGAGAACTAAAATGTGTTTGGATCATAGTTAGACTGTATAAAATAAGGAAATTTAAGACTGACAGAGGTGGCAAATCATGAGAACCTGTCACATTTGAATGGGCAGTAGGTTGGACCAATCAAAAAACAGGACCAAGGGAAAATGCAGAACAAAACATGATTTTTTCAGGACACCTGAAAACGGACTGAAACATGGGACTGTCCCAGGAAAAACGGGACGTCTGGTCAAGAGTCTTAGCATTCTAATATGCTTGCATTATACAATCTAGCAACAAAGTGCGTGCCTTCTGGCGTGTAAATATTCTGGTGATAACAACCAGAATGGCATAGGATGCATAGGAAGACACATAGAGGTGCATCTCAAAAAATTAGAATATTGTGGAATAGTTCATTTTTTTCCGTAATTCAAATCAAATAGTGACACGTTCATATATTCTAGATTCATCACACATAAAATGAAACATTTCAAGCCTTTTTTGTTTCAATCTTGTTGACTACGGCTTACAGCTCCTGGAAATGAAAAATCCAGTATCTCTAACTATTAGAATAAAAAATGTACACTACAGAAATATCAACCTGAACCTTTCCACGATATTCACATTTTTTGAGATGCACCTGTACAGCATGTCGACACTGACTGGATAATGATTGGTCCCCATATCTGTCAATCAGAACATACAGGATAATGGTTGGTCCACTATCTCTGTGGTAGCAACAATTTCTGGAACTTTTGGACATCGTCATCACTTCTGTGGTCTAACCACTATAGATGACATTAATAATAATAAAAAAACAAAGTAAAAGTAATACTAATGATTGTAAATGGTCATGCAGGCTATGGGAGTTCTTTGGGAGTTGCTATGATGAGGCATGTTCTGATGCCATCATAGCAACTCCCAGAGATAGATAGAGGACAGAGTCCTGTCCTCTAACCATCTCTATGGATAGGGGGCACTGTTTGTAATAGCCCTTCACTCCCTCTAGTGGTAAATGATGACAACACAGTGCCACCACTCAGTCATTGGTGCATTTCCAGTACAATACATCACTATGTAGTCATCATCAGCTCCCAATGTCTCTCCGAAATGCTTCTCAAGAGTCCCTTTTATTCTGAGACCAAAGTATATTTGAGGAAACCATGTACAGATCGATGCTCTGTTCCAAACAGACTCGTAGTTAGGCCCAGCTAAAGCACCGCACCAATGCCCAATGAGGACCATGTCAGGTTTAACTCGAGCGTAGCACTTTCTGTCCTTGGTCCGTTAACGACTTGCTTGTATGGATTGGGACCTGTCCTATTAGCCTTAAAACAGACCCAGGCCCCTCGATGACAGGGCAGGGACAAGGTTATTGCTAAGTCGTTTTTTCGGAGGAAGGGAAAATGGAGAGGATGATTCACTGGCTGTTGGATGAAAGAGTTATGACAGTAGTGCCAGGCTCCGGAGTGGTTTTATGGGCACTTTATATTGTTACCCTCTCGAGCATAAAAGATAGATCACATATTCTTACATCATTACTGTATCTAACTCCCCGGCTTGTCAGCAATACAGAGTCACTTGTGACTTCGTCCGTTGATGAATCATAATCAATATACTAGCTCAATTTTTATTTTAAGAAAGTGATGTCTCATTTGGGGCTAATTTTAGAGGGGGCTTTATAAATGAAACCACCAAACCACAAGTTGATTACCTCAAAAGACTAAGTTGCAGTCATGAACTTCAGCTCACTCCATTTCTAGTCGAACAGAAGGATGTAATCCAAGAGTGCCATGCTATAGATGTGGCAGAAGAAAGTCTTACCATATCGTCTCAGCAGAAAAGACTCACAGCACACAGAAAACGTAACTTAAACCATGTAAAGTTGTGTATATGGGCAGAATCTATGAGTAAGTCATTTATTGGTTGACAAGATACAATACTTGTTTGGAGCTGAAATGCCATCTAAAAATTTTAAAACTGCAGCACCTGGTCTTAGACATCAAGTTCCAACCAAAATGCTAGTTTTGCATTTAGCCTTGCTCAAGAGCAAAATGTTGTCAGCTGGATCTGATCACTATTTCAACTTTGTGAACAAAATCGTGCGCAGCTAGTCATGGCATTCTGACTAACTGCGCCACAGTGTGGTTTGGTGGTTGCTCCATTGCCGACCGGAAGGCCCTGCAACGGGTGGTGAAAACCGCCCAGCACATCATGGGTATCCAGCTACCAGTCATCATAGACCTCCAGCGCAAGCGGTGTATGCAGAGTGCGCGCAACATCACCAGAGACACTTCACCCCCATGCCACAAACTGTTTGCCCTTCTCCCATCAGGCGGTACAGGTCTCTTTGTTCCCACACCAGCAGGCTCAGGAACAGTTTCTTTCCATCTTCCATAACCCTGTGGAACTCTGTGACCCATCACTAACCATACCCACTCTTTGTATTACTGGACTCTGTCACTGCCTTACAAAGTCTGATAAGGAAGTTTTCAGTTGTCTACAGCAGTGTTTCTTAATCCTGGTCCTGGGGACCCAAAGGGGTGCACGTTTTTGTTTTTGCGCTAGCACTCACACACCTGATTTCACAATTTCTGCCTGGGTATACAAACTTATGAGCACAACTGTACATATACTTAATATACTTAATATTTTCTGCCCTCCTCAATTTGCACTTCTGGTTAGACGCGAACATCATTTTGTTGTACTGTACTTGTACTGTTCAATGAATCTGTGGAATCTAACCTAATTAAAAAAAAAAAAAAAGAAAAAAATGTTTAGTTTATACCATCCGCAAAAGAATGTGTTATATGACCAAGCAAAGAATAATCCAAAGTTTCAGTATCCTCACAGATAATCAAACAAATCCTGAAACTTGCTATCAATTTGGTACAAGCCAACGTGGATACAATTATTTTAACACCATGATTTAAGTTTTAAGCTGCCCTTTTCTGAAGTCTGTACTATACGTTGTGACATTTTTCTTGATTATTAATTTATAGTGATTTAGCAACCAAAATGTGTATAATCTGTGACTATAATCTGTTGGTGCTCATGTCTAGCTCAAATCTGTGGTCATCAGGTAGCTACAGCAGTGTCCAATCCAAGTCTGAAAGCAGTGAAGGGTGGTAAAATTCTGATGAATATAGTGGACATAGCAACACCGTTCTAGCAGAGATGTGTGTT
The DNA here is from genome assembly GCA_016801175.1 of Esox masquinongy. Classification (NCBI taxonomy): domain Eukaryota; kingdom Metazoa; phylum Chordata; class Actinopteri; order Esociformes; family Esocidae; genus Esox; species Esox masquinongy. The sequence goes on from JACXGI010001708.1 coordinate 45,509, forward strand.
CTACATAATTATGCCTGTACTACCTAATGGCTGATTTGATCATCTGGAGTGCAGGTAATTGTTTTAAAAGTGTTATGGAATGTGACAATCCCCTATTTCCAGTCACCAGAATATGAAACATTAAGTACACCCCCTGGAAAGTTGTCTTTATTGATTTTACAAATTTGGACATACGGATATGTAGTCTTAATTTCAACACTTGACAGATAAAGGCAAACTAATTTAACAAAGGACATGGAAAGAATATACTTTGCAATCCGTTAACAACAATCAACAGAAATGCTAGTTTATATTGCAGAAAAAACAAGGATACCAGTTTTTTCTGTAGTTTAATAGCTGTTGGCACTTACAGCTGAAATAGACACGCTTAGCCCAACAGTCCATCAGTCTCTGACACAAATGGGAGGAATATTTGCATTCTTCTTTACAGTACTGCTTCAACTGTGTTGTGTTTTAAGGCAAGTCCCATCAGAGCATTTTTATAGGATTAAGAACTGGGTTTTAACTCATTCATTCCATGACCCGCTATTTCTTCTGCCATTCTGTTGAAGCTTTGCTTGCGCGTTTTGGATCATAGCCCTGTGGCAAGATCCATGTTTCGGTTCAGCTTTAGCTTTTTGACAAATGTCCTCACATTCTCCTCAAAAATGTTCAACGGTAGTGTTTTGTTTTCGCCAAAACATGGTGTCTGGCAATGCAGCCAAACAAATCCGCCAACTCATCTGACCAGTGTACATAGTACCAGCAGTTTTGGTCTTAACTCGGGTGTTGCCTGGCAATGTCAGTTGTGTCTTGATATTAATTTTTAAACAAAAAGGCTCCTTCTTGACTGAACTTGGTGGGACGACCTGTCCTATGTAGATTGCCAATGGTCTGCAATTTTTCTCTATTTGTAAATAATCCTTTGAATAGTGGGATGATGGACTTCAAATTGCTTGGAAATAGCTTTGTAACCCCTCCCAGATTCATGGGCATCAACAATCTGTCTTCTGAGGTCCTTGGATAGGTATTTTGATCTTGGCATGATGTGTAACCACATACCCATATGGTTAACACCAAACCAGACCGAGTTTCAAATCTTTATATAAGGCTGGACCCTCTCAAGTGCTGCTCTAACAATTTTCTGATCCGGTTGGTGCAGATTATTCTAATTTAGCCATTTAATGTCATGGTTAAGCTTGTTCCTCATAAGGAAATGACATTTCTGTTATTAAATGCATACACAGCATCAAAGTTCACTTTTTTGTGTAATTTGTTAAATTGGCTTTCCTTTATCAATGCAAAAGTTTGGAATTTAACTCAATTATCCAAATATGAAAAAAAGAAAATTTTCCAGCCAATCTTCATATTGGCTGTATATTATTTGCATATGCAATCCGCCTCAACCCTAATCCAGATGAAGTATTTACATACAGTGCATTAGTGCTTTCTTTTGTACATAAAGGAACTAGGGCATTGGTTGCAGGTGAGAGAACAATGGTCTAATTGAAAAAAAATGAAAAAGACAAGCAAAGTTTTAATTTTCAGAAGTAGCTCTCATGACAGAAAAGGTTAGAAATCCCTAGATTGACTAATGACTGTTCTTCTGGATACTGGGATGGGTTATATAATTCCAATCAGCCAATCAGTAATGCATGTGCAAATATATCTCTCAAAAAACACCTACACGATCAGACCAAAGGAGTCAATCTTTTTTTCAGTGAATAAGCAGTCATCTATTACACATACAGTGACAACTTAAAAATGAAATTACAAAGACTGAATATTCGCTTTAACCATATTTTTATTTCTTGCAACAAAAAAGTTAAACAGAAAAATGGTAGTTCCATTAGGATAGTCCTATTACATAGCAAAAAAGTAATCAAAACACTAAATCCCAACAAATGTTCAAGTTTATTTTTGACTACTACCAAGCTACGGCAAAATGTTAAATTACTATCAAAATCTATTGGCCTTATTCTCAAATCCAAATGACTAATAGTCGGTATAATAGATGACTGGTACTGAGACAATCATTTAAAACTACCTATTCAGTCTACAAGCCTACTCTACATACTATGACCTTCTGAATTCCTTACACCATACACATCCAAGCTTCATCTTAAACTAGAACCCTTTTTTGAAACCAGATACAAAAAATACTTTCACTACTTTCTCCCTTTGGTTATCAATCTAGCAAATCAGTGTTACCCTGGGTTCCCATTAGTGTTGCCATAAACTAAACTCACACTGGCCAAGACAAAAAACACATGTAATTGAAGAACTAATGAAAAACTATGTTTTAAAGGCACCAATAAAGGACCATTGCATTTGGACTGTTTAGAGACTTGACGTGTTATCTGAAACGAGACGGATGAAAACAAACTCACTGAGGACAATTAAGACTAAACAAAATTACTTTACAGGGCTTGTACTAGGTACAAAAACATTTTATAAGCTTAATTCAAATGATTTTCAGTATAATTTTTTATTAAAACAATGAACATCCAAAATATTAGCAGTAAAGCTGACTAGAATCTGAGGCAACTAAAATATACGTAATGTAACTGAACAGTCCTCTGCAAGTCAAGGTTGGCAACGCATTGCAAAAGCGTCATATAAAATCCAAAATATAAAAGTAAAACAACATCTACACAATCTGGGAGGGCGGGTTTACTAGATGTTTTGAAGCTACAATTACAGTCTGTGTGTGCAAATCAATACTGTACAATGCTGCTATTGAAAAACTTTTGAATCTACACATTTACAACTGGGAAAAAAGAACATTGATAAAACCCAAAATAATGATTGAGCACAGTCAGAGTTCAAAGGGTTAGAAAGGTAATTCAATCATGATGATTCATCCACATTGGCATGGTAAATTGCAGTAGAATTAACTAAAAACAGGCTTCTAAGTTCTTAAAACAGTTTAAGTTTATTTGCAAAGGTACTGTAGCCTCATATTACAATGAGTCATCTGACCTTACATATAGTTACTACAATCACAATTTGGAAATGTTACCAATAGTAATGTTTTATTTGAGTCGTTTTTGGTGAGTAGGTTTATTCAACATTTTGTAATGGCAGTCTATTGTGAAAGGCAATGCACCAGCAAAAATGGTCACTTTAATGAATAGAGCAGACATTTAATTTTTTTTTGCAGAACCTAAAACTTGATACCATCTTATAGGACAAAGACCTGTTGTAGGGCAATAAACTTGACTTGAAGGCTTCCAGCAGTAGTTTCAGAAGCAACACAAATATCCTTCACACATTTTGTAATACTGAAGTGAAAATGTTCTATCCTTTTGACAAGTTCACAATGTTCCAAAGTATATTGTCTCAGGAAATAGCCATCATGTTATAGCCACGTATCACTCTTCTGTCTTGTCCTCTTCAGCAACACATATATATATATATATATATATATATATATATATATAAGAAGTGACATATAATGTCTTAGTGTGCCATGGTAAAGTCAAGGGGCACTTTTGGGGCAATGGAGGGAGTAAAGAGTTAGCTCTTATAGCAGTTCTCTTTTGGTTCCCCCTCCTTATCATCAAATCTTCATTAGAAACAAGGTACATGAAATAAAATGTAAATGTTACTTTTGTTAACATGAGTATATTAAAAATTGTAAAAAAACAAACAAAAAAAACTTCTGAAATCCATCCTGTGTATGGCATCTGGCACGCTTGGCAGAGCCTTACCTCAGAAGGTTTGGCAATTGTTTAACACTTGTGCTTCATGGCCAGCTGTGGAGTGGGGAGAGAGAGAGGGAGGGGACGAAAATTAGGCTTCAAGTCAGTCGTGCTGTAGTGGGCTGTAGGGATATACGTAATACTGGGTACATTAAACATTAGGGTAATACACAAATAACAGCAGTGAACATTCAAGATATAAACATATCCTTTTATTTACAATTACCATACTCAGCTATTGTCTATTGTATGTTGCCCAGCACTACTTGGGGATAAAAAATAATTCAAAACACAATAAGCTGCAAACATGCTTAACACTTGAAAATGGCAACAAAAAAATGATAATCTCAGTTTAGCAAGCTAGCACATAAAAAAAAAACTATTTGCTTGGAATGGTAATAGAATGGATAGATGCAGGGTTTATTCTCTGGGCAGACAGGAATAATAGCTATTAGCCCTATTATTCCTCAGAGGTTCGTAGGCGGCAAAGGCCCCAGTGTTTTCATCAGCGAGTGACTGGTTACTCTGAGACCATTCATCTCATTAACGAGCGTTCCAACAGGAATGGCTTGAGGCTCATTAAGGAGAAGGCAAGGGCCACCAATCTAATTCACATGCTAACAATCCTGGCTGGAGGCTCATTAAAGAGAAGGCCAGGGTCTCACACACAAACACACCACACGCACAAACACCACACCGTTTCAAAACGGAAGTGAAATCTCAATAGCTAACAGGTGAGGGCAGCAGAGCTGCAGCACCCAGCAGACGGCAGTAACTCCTGCTCCAGTTGAGAGAATTGTGAGAGCTCAACAGTGCTGCTAATGGACTGAAGTCACACAGAGACCTACAGGTGGGAAAAACTGACAGGACGTGTACCGTTTCATGCTGCAGGTCACCTTCACACAGACACACTCTGCCTTGTCTGGAAAAAGATAACCATATGTTCTCCACTTTAAAACATACTGAATAAGGTCAAAGACATGGAAAAAAGGATATGTGGTATCTTTCACAATGGCACTGCAGAGGTAGGGTGGAGGCAGACCACAAACAACCAACAGTTGGCTGGTACAGAATGAAATTCTTCAGAACACAAACAAAATTTTTCAATGTTATCACCAGTAGAAAACAGTGCAGAGCACACGGTCTGTAGTGGGCAAAGTGCAATTAGGGCGACAGCTTTCACAAAGGACTACATACTGTACAGGTTTAATACATTTTAAGTTCAAGACTTATTAAGTTAAAGTCTTTTGGTAGGTATGCACTAGCTTTACACACAGTGTTGAAGTGATTTTGGCCAATTATTTGCAGATTTTCTCCAGGTTGTTCAGGTTTGTCGGAAAATACTTTAGGATCTGCAATTTTCAAATAGTACCACAGATTAGTAATGGAATTGAGATCAGGAATTTGACTGGGCTACTGTAAGACATGCCACACACCAATGTTGCTTTGGTTGTCCTGGTGATTGGTGAATTTCATCCCAAGCTTCTGTTTTTTTGGCAAACGGAAGTATGTTCACTTGCAGCGTTTTCCTGGATTTTGCTCCTCTCATTCTTCAATTTAAAAAAAAGATGCTGAGTCCCTGCGAATGAGAAGCATCCTCACAACATGATGCTGCCACCACCATATGTAACTGTGGGGTTGGGGTGTCTAAAGGCATGGGAGTGTTGGGTTTGGGCCACACCTAGTTTTTTGATTTTTGTTCAAAAAGCGATTTTGGTCACATTTGATCACAAAACCCTACATTGCATGTAGGTCACTCATGCTTTCTGGCAAGTTTCAGATGTGCTTTCAGATGTTTTTGGAGTAGTGGATTCATTCTTACCACCCACTTGCCAGTGTTAAGCAGAGCTCTTGATATGACTGATGCACCATTACTGTACTCCCAGCCACTGAGCTGTGGCACTTCATCAATGTGATTGTTGTTCTTTCTGTATTCTCTCACAGATATTCTTGTTTGAGGGACAGCTTTTTTTTGACAGTATCTATGTGGTGTGATGCATCTTTCACATCGAACTGTGCTTACTATCCAAACACTTGTGTAGCCTTTTCCTAATCTATGCATTTGTAGACTGCGCAGGCTACTCAAGTAAACTGAACTCGCCGTCATGTTCATGCATCCATTCTAAGACGACATGCGGTGGCATGGCCCATTATCCTACTGGGAGTATCCATGTGATGAAAGGTGAACAGTTTTAGAAAAATGTATCTCATTTCCGCTACAGACTGTGGGCCCTTTATGGAAACGTACACCGAGTCACACACTTATCACCTGATGTCTAATTAGGCATGTCGTGTTGTTCTCTCCAAACCTCGTTCTGTAAGCTCTACGATCAAAGGTGCCACTGTCCTAACATCGTGTTGTTCTGGTGTATACCTGGGACTAAATCCAAATTCATCAGTAGTAATAAAAGGATCAACTATTCCATCTCTCAGACTCTTGTCGGTGTTATTCTTCCCTGGTGAGACTGTGATTATGTCCCCCCCCCCAGGGGTAGTTGGGGGCAAGTCCAGCAGGTCAAGCAGTCTTTGTCTTTATCTCTCTCCTTTTGATCATAGCTAGAATATTACAGTGAAAAAGACAGTTCTTTTGTGTAATTTAAGCTGTTTGCCTTATATACAGTACTATCATAAAATTATATTGGCAAATGGATGTACTATACATTGTAAAATTTATTATATTGGCAAATGGACCCATTCTTGCTTTAAAAATGAAAGATTTACTTTATATTGCTTGCATGAAAATTCCATTTGTTAATGCTTAATCAGATTACTTTTTAACAGACTTTCCCATTACTTTGCATAATCTTACACAAGTCACAGGTTTACAATTACATTAAATAATATTATGCTACAGTTTTTGGTGCCACCCTGGCGTGATGAATTAGATGGTTGATCACAGATTCAAAACGACCACACACATGGAGAGTATGTATGCAACAGACAGCAATTGATTTGTATTGATGGTTTGGCCTAAAGTCTTAACAAGAATATAAGAATCATGTTAACATTAATTCAAAAAGCAATTGCATTTCTAAAAATGGAGGCAGAGTAGAAACAAATTCTAGATTTGGGTGCATTTGCATGTTAAAACCAAAAAGAGGGAAATAAATGTGATAACTGTTCAATGATGGCACACATTCCAAAAAAAATTATTTGGAAAAGAATCATAAAAGATAAATCACACTGGCCCCTTAAAGTGCAAGGTGATGATTTTGAAGCAGCAGTCACGTGTAAAACCATTAGCCTACAGCATTGCACTGTGGCTGACCATACATGTTGACATTTTCCATTCCGACAGTGAAATACGCTTTTCAGGCAACGGTGGGGAGCACAACCGCACTCCAAAACATACATTCTTCTGCCCCCTAAATAAAACATCCACAGACGGGTCCCGAAGCCACTCCTGGCTTTGGGATGTGTGATTTGGCTGTATGAAAAACATCCCCACAGCATTATACTGCCACCATCATGCTTCATCCCGTACGGATGGTATTGGCCAGGTGATGAGTGGTGCCTGGTTTCATCCATACTTGATGCTTGGCATTCAGGCCAAACTGAATATATTCTGCCAAAGAAACCCCCTCACCTGATAATGACTGGTTACCACCAAATTGCTAACAATCAACCTAGGTTCTTACCTAGCAAAAGTGGCAGATTTGGGGGACATAGGTAACATGGCTTTTATTATTTTTTTTACAATGTTGTTTATGGGGCACTAATGCCAAATCCAGCAAGAAGTTTAGAAGAATATATTATCACAGGACTACTTTACAAAACACTGACTTACTGTAAAAATGTTTTTGTTTTAGGGTTTCTTTGTGTTTAATTAAATGTTATATAGTGTCCATTTGAACAAATAAACACTTACAGCCCAGATAGATCTCTAAACAACTTGAAGAACAGTACCGACCTTATGAAATTTTATTACACTGCTTCTAGAACAGCGGATCACCAAATGGTCCTGTTTTGAAAGGAGATGGCTGGATCACAGTTGTGGGAGTTTGTTAGAAGCAGACCACAACTCATTTTATTATTTCCTTCCTGATTTTGAAGGAAATCATATTATGCTAATGGCATCGTTAAGCAGCAGGCAAACTGTTCTTTTTGTGTGTGACAGTTGTATGGAGAGAATGAGAGAAGCCTACAGAAAAGAGCTGGGATGGAAAGAAAAAACAGCAATGCACTGTGGAGAATAGGGACTGCTAACAAGAACATCTAGCTTGTGAATCACCCTGCTGGGAGGCCAGAGGCAACAAACTAACCTCTTACTCAGGATGGAGAACAACATTTTCAATTACCCCAACTGAGTTTACATTTCAGGGGAGGAATTGTCATTCATAGACAATGGGAAAACGTAGGTAGCATTGTAGCACTACATTAGTAGGTTATGTCGTTAGACAATGTCATAGCCTATACATAGGGCCCGGAAAATGCTCAGTTCAAAATGTACAGTTCCAATCAGTCAAAAAATTTACAGTAACCAATCACCCAACCTCAACACATTTGAGATGGCTTGGGATGAGTTGAACCACAGAGCAAAGGAAAAGCAGCCAACAAGTGCTCAGCATACATGGAAACTCCTTCAAGACTGTTGGAAACATGTTGGATACATGGAAACTCCTTCAAGGCGACTAGTTCATGACAATGGTAGAGAGATGGCTGAGTGTGCATGCAAAGCTGTCATCAAGGCAAAGGGTGACTACAGTCATGTAATGATGTGCTGGTATATACACTGCTCCAAAAAATGAAGGAAACACTTAAATCACACATTGGGTCTTGATGAACAAAATATATTTAAGATAAAAATCTTGACTGTACATTGTGTAATTCGTTGAAAACAAAATGACGTAACAACGGTCAATGGCAACCAATATCACCAACTGACTGAGGGCTGGATTTAAACTCACACCGAAAATCAAAGTAAACAATTGAAATCAGAGGCTGTTCCAACTTGCGTGAATTTCATCACAGCATCTCATGTGACTCACTAGTGTGTATGGCTCCCACATGCCTGTATGCACTCCCGACAATGTCTGGGCATGCTCCTGATGAGATGGTGGATGGTGTCCTGGGGGATCTCCTCCCAGACCTAGATAAGGGCATCAGGGAGCTCCTGGACAGTCTGTGGCGGCGTCGGATACACCGATACACAACGTCCCATAGGTTATCAATTGGATTCAGGGCTGGAATTTAATTGGCTAGCACGTGGAGGTCTGTGCGGACCTCCAAGGATATGCCTCCCCAGACCATCACTGACCCACTGCCAAACCGGTCATGCGGGATGATGTTGCAGGCAGCATAACGTTCACCACGGTGTCTCCAGACTCTTTCACGTCTGTCACATGTGCTGTGTGAACCTGCTCTCATCTGTGAAGAGAACGGGGCACCAATGGTGGTTCCTCCTCGCACAAAAGAGAAGATACCGGTCCTGATGCCCTCCTACGTTCCTGTCCAGCTCTCCTTGTGTAATGGCGCGTCCCCTGGTATCTCCTACATGCTCTTGAGACTGTACTGGGAGACACAGCAAACCTTCTGGCGACTGCACGTATGGATGTGTCATCCTGGAGGAGCTGGACTACCTGTGCAACCGGAATGGGCTGCAGGTACCGCCTCATGCTACCAGTAATCACACCCATGCCACCAACTGTTTGCCCTCCTACCATCAAGCAGGCGGTACAGGTCTCTTCGGTCCCACACCAGCAGGCTCAGGAACAGTTTCTTCCCATCTACTGTAACCCTGCTGAACTCTGTGACCCAGAGAACTCTGTGACCCATCACTTACCTTTCCCCCCCGCCTCGCTGGGACCTTGTTGAACTACTCCCTTGTACTACTCTGACACAGATTTGCCATGCCTGATAATGGAAGTTTTCAGTTGTCTAAGGTATGTGTCTACCTCAGGAACCTCACCGCTGCTATCCCTGCATTTCAGTTGCACATATACCTTGTACATTAAATTTGCCTCTTTTTACAGTTGTTACACACGCATGTTTACCTCGGGACCTCATTGCTGCTATCTCTGCATCTTGGGTGCACATGCTACCTTAATACATCACTACTTCATTTGTACATCTTGAATGCCATTTTGAAATTGCCATTTGTACCTGAACAACTATTATCCCACGTGTAACATACAGTATAATAATATACACCTAATACTTGTAAAATTTCTGTCCTCCTCTATTCGCCTTATTGCATATTTAGTATTGCTCCTCTACACATTCCACTGGTAATATACATATACTTAATACTTGTAAATTTTCTGCCCTCCTCCATTTGCCTTATTGCACATTTAGTCTTGCCATTAGTACTGCATTTGGCTTCATTGCACATCTACACATTCCACTGGTAATATACATAATACTTGTAAATACTTGTAAATTTTCTGCCCACCTTTATTTGCACTTCTGGTTAGATGCTAACTGCATTTTGTTGCACTGTACTTGTACTGTTCAATTACAAAAAAGTTGAATCTAATCTAATGACAAGGACACTAGCAAAACGCAAAACAAGAGAAGAATCAGTCAGGAAGGAAAAGGAGAGAGCAGTTGTCAGTAGCCACCACCTGCAAAACCATTCCCCTTTTGGGGGTTGTCTTGCTGTTGCCTCTCCAGTGCGCCTGTTGTCACATTCATTTGCACCAAAACAGGTGAAACTGATTCGCAATCGCTTATGATTCCTAACTGGACAGATTGATATCCCTGAAGTTTAATTGACTTGGTGTAATACTGTGATGATTACGTTTTCCCCTTAATTATTTTGAGCAGTGTACGTGACTGCCTCTGTGTGGGTCTCACCTTGTGCGCAGTGACGGCAAACTGCTCTGCACTGTTCTTCATCTCCCCTGTCTTCTCCTCCGCCCGGCCTAACCGCTCCCCTCGCTCGTTCAGCGCCTGGCTGGCCTTCTGTACAGCACTGGTCACACTGTCCGCCGCAGAATGGAGTATACTGTTCCCTGGTCAAGTGTAGACAGGAGGAGTGGGGAAATGGGGGCAAGAAGAGGGAGGAAGGGAAGGTGAGAGAACGGGGAATAGAGAGAGAAGAAACAAGAGAAAAAGACAAATGACAGGGGAAGAACGGGAGGAGTTTATATAAATACAATGAATTATAGTCCCTTGGTGCTTGACGAGAGTGTAGTGCTGCAGGTACAGAGTATAAATACCCATCAACTACGCAACCAAACGCAGCACTCAAAGTACACCAAATCGGAGAAATCCTCTGCTTTATAAGACACACAAAGTACACCAAATCAGAGAAATCGTCTGCTTTATAAGTCACTCAAATTACACCAAATCAGAGGAGAACTCTGCTTTATAAGACATGCTGGCTTACAAAACATTCTAGTTTTGAAACGCAGCTACAAGAGAGTTCCTATTTAGGGTCGGTCGATATGGCCCAAAACGTACATCACAATATTTCGTTGATATGACATTAATGACAATATATTCATTAGTATATCTATGTCGTCATATATAATTTTAAATTATACTTTCAAAAAAAACACATACCTTTTCTTTTTTACATACTGTTTCATCTTAAAGGTAAATGCAAGAGATCACGAAAGGAAACAGGTTTTGTTTTGTACAACTTTTAATAATAGTTTCCTCTAAAACAAACAAAAAATCGGAATAGTGCAAATTAATTAACACTGGTGTGCAGCATTGTAACTACATCCCGAATGAAACATCCTGTGACAGTTGCACCGCGTGGCGCTCCACACCCTCTGCCTCTCCAGTGCACCACCACGCCGGCGTACTAACTGCCATCAGGAGAAGATGGCAGCAACACACCCCAACGACACACCTACCTCTCATTAGTTATTATATGGTTATTTAAGTTCCCTGTTTGTCACCCACACCAAACAGTTCCCTGTTTGTCACCTGCACCTCTTGTACTGTTTGTGACCGTGTGGTGAAACATTGCCGTTATTTCAGATAAACGTATAGAAATGTTGTCCTTCATGTCGGTGTTGTTTTCTTGTTTTCCTTTTGCCTCGCCTTTGACGCATTCGTTACCCTTGTACCTCACACATTCTTTCTTACTCTGAATACATTTTTAGCAAAATTAGCAATATCATGATAAACACAATATTTTTATTGCAGAATTATTAAAAAACAAACAATAACGATATTTATTGAATTACTGCCCAGCCCTATTCCCCTTTGACAAATTCAGGTGTTTCTCTCACTGTTTTGTTCCATTACAGTATCTCAAAAGTGAGTACACCCTTCACATTTTTGCAAATATTTGATTATATCTTTTCATGTGACAACACTGAAGAAATTACACTTTGCTACAATGTAAAGTAGGGAGTGTACAGCTTGTATAACAGTGTAAATTTGCTGTCCCCTCAAAATAACTCAATACACTGCCATTAATGTCTAAACCACTGGCAACAAAAGTGAGTACGCCCCTAAGTGAAAATGTCCAAATTGGACCCAATTAGCCATTTTCCCTCCCCGGTGTCATGTGACTCGTTAGTGTTACAAGGTCTCAGATGTGAATGGGGAGCAGGTGTGTTAAATTTGGTATTTTCGCTTTCACACTCCCTCATACTGGTCACTGGAAGATCAATATGGCACCTCATGGCAAAGAACTCTCTGAGGATCTGAAAAAAACAACTGTTGCTCCACATAAAGATGGCCTAGGCTATAAGAAGATTGCTAAGAACCTGAAACTGAGCTGCAGCACGGTGGCCAAAACCATACAGGTTCCACTCAGAACAGGCCTCGCCATGGTCGACCAAAGAAGTTGAGTGCACGTGCTCAGCGTCATATCCAGAGATTGTCTTTGGGAAATAGATGTATGAGTGCTGCCAGCATTGCTGAAGAGGTTGAAGGGGTGGGGGGTCAGCCTGTCAGTGCTCAGACCATACGCCGCACACTGCATCAAATTGGTCTGCATGGCTGTCATTCCAGAAGGAAGCCTCTTCTAAAGATGATGCACAAGAAAGCCCGCAAACAGTTTGCTGAAGACAAGCAGACTAAGGACATGGATTACTGGAACCATGTCCTGTGGTCTGATGAGACCAAGATAACCTTATTTGGTTCAGATGGTGTCAAGCGTGTGTGGCGGCAACTAGGTGAGGAGTACAAAGACAAGTGTGTCTTGCCTACAGTCAAGCGTGGTGGTTGGAGTGTCATTGTCTGGGGCTGCATGAGTGCTGCCGGCGCTGGGGAGCTACAGTTCATTGAGGGAACCATGAATGCCAACATGTACGGTGACATACTGAAGCAGAGCAAGATCCCCTCACTTCGGAGACTGGGCCGCAGGGCAGTATTCCAACATGATAACGACCCCAAACACATCTCCAAGACGACCACTGCCTTGCTAAAGAAGCTGAGGGTAAAGGTGATGGACTGGCCAAGCATGTTTCCAGACCGAAACCCTATTGAGCATATGTGGGGCATCCTCAAATGGAAGGTGGAGGAGCA